>CM029122.1:4767500-4890000 GCA_016859345.1 Istiophorus platypterus | reverse complement strand
AGCATGCCCCGCCTCCGACACCTGCCTCAGTGGAAGGTAAGACTTCAACACTTGCACTGATCACAAGAAGTGATCGGAGAAACGATCAGTGAGGCTGTGGGAGTGGTTGCAGATAGAGCAAAGTTAATTTTTTTTTTCTTTTTAATTTTTAACCGGTAAATCACGAAGTTTAAAAGCATTATAAGGTCTTGAATGTTTGAGTATTGAGTAGATGTTTATGATTTACACTCGTGTGGCACTTCAGAGTCCATTTTATAATAAAAGTTAATTGTCCATGTACATAATCCCGCTGTGGTGCAGCTCTGCAAATTCACACTGACTTGATTTGTGATTTTATTTAAATGTGATTATAAAAGTTACACACAGCTATTATAAAATTACATTGTCTTCTTTTAACAAGACTCTGTTAACCGTTTAAATGAGGGCCAATTACAGTGCATGGATACTTCACAAACCATAATACAAACATCATTTTAAAGTTAATAATGTGGATTTAATGTAAATCCTTCAGTATTTTTTAAGATGTACGTTAAACATGGGCCAAAATTATATAATTTTATTATCTGTACAACCCATATTTACATAAACATTTTACTGGCAATATCCATCAAATAAGTAGGGAAACTCTTTACTAGATAGAAGTTGTTATTAAAATGTTAACACATTATAATATAGTGGTAGGAAGATGTCTTTATTAATGGATTTGTTAACAAGTATAACTCCCCCATAGGTGGCAGCTGCTATATAAACAGTTAATAAATGACAAAATAGTAAAGCTAAGTTTTAATATCATAAAATACATCTTCCTTGGAGCAGTTATAATTACTGAATATGCTTTTAAAACCAGATAGTGTTATAATCCATTTATTGAGTGTTTATACATGTGTCTTATAAGTGCTACACAGGAGGATTTAAAGTGTTGCCAGAAGGGGAAAGTCACTTCAGTTAACGTTTAATTAAAAATATCCATTTCATAAATTAATAACGTTTAGTTATTTAATTTTAAACAATAAAATAAAACCCTGACTACAGAGATTAATCATTATAAATTAACCATTATAAAGGGACATTTTAGTCAAGCGTGTCTCGGGTATATGAGGCCGAGATCATTTCAACTACAAAGACTAAAAATCTTCATTCTCAAGCCTGAAATAATGAATATTAAAGCGGTTTGATTTTATCTCTGCTCTGAAAGCTGCCGCCTGTAGCTCCCTGCTTTTTACTGTAGTTACAGCTGCTTGTAGATGAACTCATATATAACTAACTCAAGGTTGAAAAACACACAGATTGGACATTTTTTTCGTGATGTAACGGATTCCTCTTTCCAAATCTACATTATGCAGATCCAGTGCCAAATAATTCCGATCGAGGCCCGGTCCCCGTATCCTGTTACTCGTCGCAGTCAGATCTTTGTTTTTCCAACTCATCACATCGTCGGCTGAAGACGAGAAGTATTTATTACAGAGTCAAACCGAGACCAGCCTTAAAATGCCAGCTTCGTCTGCTGTGACTGAAATAGGTCTATAAAGCCACATCAAACGATACGCATCTGAAGATGAAGATGGCTCCATTTTAAAGTAAATTACATCTTTTGGGATTATTATTGAGATTATATGTTTAATGAAGGTTGGATCCCTCCTGACCCCCCCCCCCCAACCTCTGGTTCAGGCACCGATTTAATTAAGATCATTGCTTTTTTCCGGTCCTTCTGAATTTCTGGCCTTTATTCAGCTTCCCTGTCGTTTTATTTTATTTCACTGCATCAACTCCAAGACTTTAAAAGACAATAATCTTATAAATACAGTTTTTTTATTTCCAGCATGAGGTTTGAACGTACATTGGGGAGGAGTGGCGGGAGCCGGCGGCTCCTTGTCCGCGGCCTCTGTTGCTCCACGGGAAAACACCTTTTTCGTTCACCCGACAGATGAGTTGATCTCAAACGTGGTGGAAAATGTCGCGTGAACTCAGCCGTCCCCCGTTTGTCTGAGAATCGATGAGTCATAAAAGTGAAAATGGCTCCTTCTGGGGGGAAGGAAAAAGGCAACTTGACTCAGTCTTTCCTCCCCCCTTGTTTTTGCTTCTGTTAAGTTTTTCTTTTTCCCTTTTCATTTTCAGCCTTCCTTCCTTTTTTTTTCTTCTGTCTCAACTTCCTTTCTTTTCTTTTTGAAGAAGAAGAAACATGAAGAGATCTTTGGTCTCTACATCGTCCTCCATCCTGCTGTCCTCCTCTGCTCTTGACTCTCTACAAGTAATGAATTGAAAAGAAGGCAAGCAGTGGTCCTCTCTACACGTATCCTGTCCTCCAGGCTGCTGACATTCTCCTCTACAAGTAAGCTTGTGTGAGTGTGTGTGTGTCTGTGTGTGTTTTCAGATAAATTTTGCCATTGCATCTCTTAAATGCGAGAATCAGCATCAGTATTTCCAGTATTTACTTTGTTTCTTGAGCCGCATTGACTTTTCTCTGTACAAAGAATTTGACTTTTTCGCTGCTGTTGCTGTTTATGATTTTATTATTATATTCCATATTATAAGCTTGTGAAAGGACAACCTCATTGTTTTTCTACCCCAACTAGTAGTTGGGGTAGAAAAAGTAGTTTTCAAGCATTTATGTATGTTCCTCTTCTGGGGAGACGGGTCGCGCGTTGCCTTCTGTGAGGCTCTATTTTGCCTTATTTTGCCTCTGGTGCGGAAAAAATAGCTGAGTTAAAAATGATCCTAATAGCTGAGTTAAAAATGATCCTGGATGAAAGCATGGTTCGCAGCCATTGTCATCGTTAGAACACAGGGACATGTGCAACCATCCTGTGTTCAAAAGCTGATTCGTCATTGTATTTAGAGGCCAGAGCGACTGGCTGCGTTTAATCTCGCAGAGAAGCTGAAGCCGAGTTGACACTTCCTTAAAGGGGAACAAAAAAAAAAGAAATGTTGCTGAGGTGTTGATCTGAGGGATATAAACCTACATAAAAAAAAAAAAAAATGAATTCATCCTTTAAACTCAGTATTTTTTTTTTCTTCTTCTTCTTTTGACTGTAGATATGACCTAAGTGTCTATTTTGTTTCTTATGGTATTGATCATTTTCCCTAAACACTAAGTATTTCCCTAATACCACAGTATCATCTGATTGATAAAATCATAAAAAAAAAAAAATTACTCGGTACGAAACACTCTTTGTCTTAAGAGAAAAAGAGCAGAGCCACAGTTTCATTGAGCAAATCTCACATATTGTGTTACTTTAATCATGAGGTTGTCATTTATTACTTCGATTATAGTTAATTACTTTAATATTTCCTGAGGAAAACCCTGATTGGTTAAGAATATCAGTCTAGAGACTGTTAGATTGGAGTCACTGCATTATAATCCATTTCCCCCCACATTTTAAAGAGTCTTGCCTCTAGCAGCATCTCTCCTTGTAGCTGCTTTTGTTTTTCATTTTTTTACTTCTACGTCACTGAGATTTCTGTCACCGTCCCCCTGTGGAGAAAAAGAAAAACACCTTCTAAAAATTCCACAGCAGCATCTTCCACAAACAATGTTCCTGTTGCTCCTAATAATCCAGAAAACATTCCCATTGTGTGCGTAGGGACTATTTCTTTGCCTTATTTTGTGCGGTTTATCCAGAGTAACGGAGACATTGTTTTATGGAAAGAGATTTTGCTGTTGAAGTTTCATGATTTTCCGTGAGTAATCAAATAATCCATTTATCTCCATTGTAATGGGAGTGGAGACTGAAATCTGCCCTCCCACACCTTCCCAACATATTGGAGTTATCGTAAACAGTTTTCTGTAAACAGTCAGAGTTTTCGGACTTGTAAACAGCATTCACGTCAACTTTAAGGTCGTAATTAGGACTCGGCGGTTCGGATTTTTCTGAAAAGCTCTGGAACATTCAACTCGGTGCTCGCTGATGCAGGAAAGCCTGAAAACAAAAGCGACATGAACGCCTCACATCAGGCAAAGGCCGTTAAAAAGTGTGATCAAACCCACATTTAATGGATAAGGTTTTATAGTGTCTCACCATCAACACTGTAATGATACAACTGTCTTGATAACATTAACACTCGCAAGTCATTAACATGGGAATCCCCCCCCCCATTTATCGCATATGATGCAAACACTGCACAAGAGAAAGATACAAAACCTGGACAAAGAAAAACAAATCTTAGTAAAAGAATGTGTTTTTATATAAATTGTGTGAGTCAGCCCTTTAAAACTCCTTAAAATATATAAACCAATGCAATTTATTAGAGTTAGGGTTAGTATTGTTTTGTATGATGTGCAAGTTAGAATGATGCTGGTGGCGCGAGTTATTCGTCACATCGGCTGGTGTTCGGACCATCCTCAGCTCCGTGTTTCATCGGCTAAAATGACAACGTCAACCAAATATCTCTGAGCAATTTAGGAGTCGTCCCCTCAGCTGTTTCTAGTTGAACCATCAGAAGGCCAGAACCTAATTTCCTGTGAAGAAAAAAAAAATGGTGACGTAGCAGATCAAACCTCTTCTCTAAAGCTCTCCGGAATTTTTATTAAAGAGGAAATGAATGGATCGCTTCCTCGCAGTTGACAGTTGCAAATTTGCTAAACCGTTACTGAGGAGACGGCTCCAGCAGCGACGCCAAGTGTCTCCAGGTTTTGTTCAAAATTCGCTGTGCATTTCTATTTTTTTTTAATGTGTGCTGTGTGTATGTTGTGGAGGCTCATATGTTGTGGTGTTTGTGGTGTCTGTCCTCCCCGTCCACCACGTCCCCGCTGGGGGAGGGACCAGGTCCAGCTTGGAGCTTCTGAGGACCCATTTAACTGCTGCGTCCACAAACCGCCCTGGACGGAGCCCTGCTCGGCCCACCCCTGCTCTGCTGAGTAGGGAATGGGCCAATTTTTTTTTATTTAACTCCTGTTGTGTGTTTTTTGTTGTTGTTTAGTGGTGTGTGTGTGTCCGTCTCGTGTCCGTCTCCCATCCCAGGTCCCGGTTGGGAGGAGAGGTCCAGGTCCAGCTGGGGCTGGCAGGACAGGACGACATCTTCAACAACCGCTACGGACACCTGTTCCCTGAACCCCGTGCCCTGCTGAGTAAGGAATGGGCCACGCCCTCACACACACACACACACACACACACACACACACACACACACACACACGCACACGCACACACACACACACACACATACACACACATACACACACACACACACACGCACACACACACACACATACACACACAAATACACACACACATACACACACACACACACACACACACACACACTGGTGCCAGTAGTGTCCAGTAGCTTTTCATTTGTTATTTTTATGCATGAAATTTACTGAGCTGTTTCAACACTGTAAGTGTGCAAGAAACCTCATGGAAAATTAAAGGCCTTTCTCTCAAACACACACACACACACACACACACACACACACACAAATGTCATCAGTATAATCTAGGTAGAATTTATATTTTGTACATACTAATAGAAAGAGTGCGATGGTGTTTTGTTTTGTTTTTTTATCATGGATCAGGATTTTGTCTTCTAATCGAGTCCTTAAAACTTTATTTTCCTAAATAAAGTTTGAAGGATTTTTCCCTAATAATAAAAATCCTTGTGGTCTTAAAAAAAAAAGGAAAATAAATATCCATTGCCGTCAGAATATTTTGAGCAGTATGAATAAAAATCAGCTTTCAGTAAAATCTTGAAATGAAAAATATCTGTGTCTGGAAACACGAAATCGTTGAATTTACATGAATTTGCATCTCGACCCCTGAGCCACAGAAATCGCCGTTTTGCAAACTTATTTCACTTTACAGGACATATTTTTAAGATGTGTATTTTCTGTCACCAAATCTTGAACGGAGATGAATAAGATCTGCTTCATACCTTCTGCTTCAGACACTAGGAATTGTCTGGACAGGGAAATTAACTTGAGGGAAATTATATCACTGGCCAAATTTAAGACTATTGGAAATAATGAATAATATAAAATGACATTTGTAGTTGTCTCTTTTTCCTCTTTGTCTCTTAGCCTTAGAAGCTTTGTTGTTTATTATTTTCTGTTTTAGGATGTTCTCTCTTTAAAAGACTATTTTATTGTTTTGTCTGCAGCTTTCTCTGCTTCTCTTTTAGCTGAGTCTCCATCCTTTGTTGGGCTCATCTGGGTCAATAAAGGTCTAATTAAAAAGAAAATAGTGAAAGTAGATGCACCATATATCACAGTTAAAATGTAGTTTGGGGCAATATTAGGCCTTGATAACAAGAAAACATTATCATTTTTAATTTTAAATGACTACTCTGTAGTTTCCAAGATGCACTCACAGTTTTTACACACACACACACACAAACACACACACACACACACACACACACACACACACACACACACACACACACACACACACACACACACACACACAGCCAACATGTTCAGAGAGTGCCCACGCCCACCCGCCACCCCTCAACCCTCATCTTAATCTTCCTTGATTATCAGTTTCATAAAAAGTTCAAGATGGAGGCAGTAAGTTTGGCAGCGCAGCTCTGATTAAAGAAATGTTTTCTTCCTCGTGTATGAGAATAACAGAGTGATAATAGATTTGTGGGGATGTCCTCAAGATGACTTCAGAGTGCTTGAGTGTGTGTGTGTGTGTGTGTGTGTCTGGCAAAGCAGAGCTACCAGTCACCACCTTCCCTTTGAACCAAAACCAGAGACTATTTTAAGATTTTTTTTTTTTTTTTTTTTTAATTTGCCTGAAGTAAGGACGTCGCTGCGGTGATTAACAGCGTGTGACACGTTGGGCGGATGTGGACTGTTATTATGGGATAGAGGAAAAGCTGGAGCTTTGCAAGATGGCGGAAGGATGAGGTTAATAAATAAGGAGGGGAAGGAAATCCAGGCTCCCGCAGTCGGCTCATCACTTCACACTGTGATACGTCTGCTTCACACGGGGTGCTTTCACACAAACACACACAAACACACAGCAACAGTAATGACACTAATTCTTCATCCATGTCTGCGCTGTGGGGATTCAGAGCCATGTCTGCTGTGTCAAAACTGGTTAAACAAGCAGGTCTGTATTAAAAAAAAATTTAAAATGCAATATACTAAACTAAAAAAAAATAAACAAAATGACATTTACCATCTGAAATACTCTACCTGGTATAAAAATACCCCCCCCGAACATTTTTTTTCCATCAAGTAGAAAATTAGTCTACAGCAATTTTAATAATCAATTAATCACAGAAATTAGATCCCCCATCTCCAGCTTCCACATTTTCAGTGTTATTTACTCACTAAAATCTTTTTAAAGTGTCTCTTTATGTCCATTTGACAAAATATAGAAGAAAATAAGTTCAGAGTTGATCAAAATGTTGCCGTGATCATTTGGGTTTCCTTCATGTTTCCACAAACTCACAACATGAAGCTGAAGGACATGTTGTGAGCACTTCGTTTCCTCTCTTTGCCCTATTTTTTGCCTGTCAGGCTAAATGCAGGTTGCCTTATGCTCTAAATGGTGGAGGATGATTACTGTATATTTTTCCTCTTCCAGTCCCACACCCTTGTCCCTCAGTCCTTAGGACCAGTGCTGCTGAGATTCATAAATATAGAAAATAATTATTAATCAAGTGCTCATCTTAGTAATTTTGCAGGGTGTTGAATTCTGTTACTGTTTCTGTTACTACTGGATGTCTAATTTTGAAAAGAACGAATAGTTTGGAAGAACGTTTCTCATTATTTTCAATATGATTTCCTTCCTCAGGCTCTACACGAAAGGTCAAATCCCTCCGTGACCCCTCTGCCAAAATGTCCAAGTCTGACCCCCAGGCAATGGCAACGATCACCATCACGGACTCGCCCGACGACATCGCCCTCAAGATCCGCCGCGCCATCACAGACTTCACCTCGGAGGTCTCCTTTGACCCAGAAGCGCGTCCGGGTGTGTCCAACCTGGTGACAATCCATGCCGCGGTGGCCACGATCAGCGTGGAGGAGGCCGTGTCCCAGGCCAAGGGGTTGGACACGGGGGCCTACAAGAATGTCGTGGCCGAGGCCGTGATCCAGAGGTTGACGCCCATCCGGGAGGAGATCGAGAGGCTGTGTTCAGACCGGGCTCACCTGGAGGCAGTGCTGGACCGGGGGAACCGCAGGGCTCGGGAACTGGCGGCGCCAGTCCTCGCAGAGGTCCGGCGCCGAGTGGGATTCTGCTGAGGAGCAGCTGGGCTCGAAAATAAAGCCACTTTTTTACTGCAGGTCTCGCTCAGCACTTAACAGCTGCTGATATTATATTTTATTCCAGTGACTTTTTACATCCTTGACTTTCCGACAAACGTCATGCACTCAAAACAAAACGTGCTGAAAGGTGGAAAATACCTCAAACTAAAACCTCATCAGTGGACAACCTTTGTTGTTATGCCATTTGCGTTCGTCTCATTGAAATGAATGAGGATGCCATGTCTTTTGATGCAGTCGTAACGCTGGTCTTAACACAGAGAGAGAAGAAGAAATCATATCACTTTGGTTTTTTGTGCGCATACTAACACACTCATTTTGAAGATAATGCATCTTATGTATCTGCCTTCAAGCTTCGGCTATAAGCTCGATGCCACGTAAGCAAGATGCACCCAAGATGCCACGCAAACTTTTTTTTCATTATTCTTTCTAACATTTTGTCTGCTTGTCCTCAGTGCTAACCTCCAAAACTGCTGCACCACCAAAATAATGAAAAGTATTCTCATTCAAAAAGGTTACATTTGCTTCTTAAATTATACTTACTTCATTTGACTTTTGAAGACAAGTTGAGTTTAGATCACAGGTGTCAAGGTCAGACGCTATAACTGATGTCCTCACTGGTAGGTCAATCCCGTTTCGTAAATCTGGGTTGGGACTGGATTATGGCTCTATGAAATCTAAACCGAAAAAGAAAAAAAAAAAAAACAGGTCATCGAGAGTTCTTTACAGACAAGAAATAAAGTGAAGAGAGGAAAAGTTTGAAAATGCAAATAACAGTGCGATTTCAAGAAAACACACTGGAATGACTGCAGATATACAGAATATAATACAGACGAATGCATGAAAAAGCAAAGGTCAGACACAGTTAAAAGCTACTGAAATGCATTACAAGTATCAGCCTGCAGGATACTGTCTGCTGGTGTGTGTTTCCTGCACTGCAGACAGTGTCCACACAAGGAAACCAAGAGAGATGACTTGAGGGTTATTACAGTGCAAAAGTTGACCCTAGAGATCATCGAAAAAAATTTTCGGGTGTAATAACTCGAGTCGAGGCTTTGAAAATCTGATCTTCAATACACAAATAAAAAACTGTTTTACTCCTATTTGCCTTTGTACTGAAGATCAGTGAAGAGCTTCATCTTTTTTTTTTTTTCAAACCAAAAAAAACAAAGACCAGTAAAGTCTGATCTTATTATTGTTTGCTCGTTTTACTGGGTGCAGCATGGTTTCGTTTACCGTTGACAAAAAACAGTCGACAACATCAGGGCCGGATCGGGGGAATCATTTTAAGCGGGGACCTCAGCGTCAGCCTCCCGCCAACCTTTCACACATTCACAACGGATCACACACTGTACATGGAGCTGTTCTGTTGAGAATTTTTTTTTTTTTCTATTTACTCTTTTTGCCAGTAACACACTCAGGAAAATAGGGGCCAGAGTATTAGAGAGTAAGTAAACACCTCTGAATCTAATGCAGCCCATTACAACGCAGTCACTAACTCCGACATCAGCGCTAAGATATAAAGTTGAGTGAACTTCTCTCTGACAGAGTCAGGAAAAAAAAAGTCCTGAACATTATAGGCATCATAAAAGTAGACTTAAGGCAGAACAGGTGTATTGGATCGCATTAGATGGCACAGGTGGACCTAATAAAAGTTCTTTTTACTGCTACACACGAGCTGCTTGAAAAACATTCAAAATTAATGTTAAAAAAAAACCCAAAACACAGCCAAGTGTTTTTAAATTGAAGAGTTAGTGGACTTTAGTTCCATAACTAAAGGCCACAAGATAAATGTTCGTATATTGTGTTTTTGTGAACATCCGGGGGCGGGGGAGCTTGTTTTTGTGCAGCCGGCAGCCGGTTCGCACACAACACTGCAGTGAAAAGCTTCACATTACATGTTCATCGCGGCCTCTGTGCCTGAGTAACTGTCCCGTCTGCTGCAGGGACGCCGCCTCACGACGACCCTTCGCCGCGACCCGTCGCCATGCCTCACGACGGAGTCCAAAGGTCAAAGACCTGAATCGGGAGGTAAAGACTCGAGCCTGAGCACTGACACTATAAGGTGGTAGAAAGGTGTGTGTGATGGGAACAGTCACCTGGAAATATGCTTGTTATTGTTGCTGATATTGTTGCTAATTTCACTGTTTTGTCGTTCTGAGTATTTAAAAAATAATAAATGAGAAAGTATGTTGATTTTTTTTTTTTTTAAATGTATGTGCAACTCAGCACATTTTGTTTTTCATCCTTTTCTTTTTAGGTCTTGAGACACATACACACATTTCATTCACATAAATTAATATCTGCATGCTTACACTTTAAACCCAAACAGACACAAACACACACTTGAGATTTCCACTGTAACACGTCTGTGTCGATAAACAGCCACACACATACACGTATAACATGTGCCGCATTAAACTGTGTACACACACACAAACAAACTCCGCACACTCCGCAGCACGCTGGCAGCAAACACTTAAAAGGATACAGTCGTGTGTGTGCACATTATCCCACAGTAACTACTCACACACTTTTACATCTAGTTTTAACACTTTATTTGCTGCACCACTTTAATACACCTGCGGTTTCCTCTAATGGTATTGAGTCCATTTAATGTCATTAATTTACTCATTTTCTTCTTGACATTCCCTCTGTTTTCCTCTATCCCCTTCTCTCTTCCTTTCTTTCTCTTTCTTCCTTTATTCCTTCTCTTTTATTCCATCCCTCTCTTCTGACCTTCACTTAATTTCTGCCTTGTCCTCTTTCATTTTTTTCTCCCTTGTTGTGGGATTCTTTCTGTTTTCTTCCTCTCTCCTTCTTTGTTTGCCCCCCGTTGTTTCCCTCTGGTTCTTCCTTGTCTTCTCTTCTTCCCTAGATTTCTTTTTCTTTCAGCACCCCCACCCCCTCCATCCTTTCATCCTTCTATTTTTCCTCCGTTGACCCCCCCCCCCACACACACACACACACACACGCACACACACAAACATACTCCATCCTCCTCCTGCTGTTTTAACTTTCTGCTCCCCGCCATCATATTTTTCTCTAATTGAAAATGCATCTCGCTAGTCCCATAATATTCCTGCTGGGACTCACACCATAAGCCGTACATGCACACGCACACACATACACTCACACACATACACTCACACACATACACTCACACACATACACTCACACACACACACTCACACACACACACACACACACACACACACACTATGGAGCTGTGCTGCGGTTTTTCCATCTTGGTGTTTACCTGGGAACAGAGCGTATCCCCGCTCGGTTTATTTCCCTTCGGTCCATTTTTTTTCTGTTGGCATATGCAGCTGACAGTATATAAATAAAAATATACAGACTACACATACGCGCGCACACACACACAGCACCAGGCTGTAAATCACCGCGGCCTGTTAGGGCCACAGCCTTACGACAGACCCGTGTTTCTGTTTTAAAAGGGAGACAGCAGTCACATCGGTGCGCCCCAACAGGTCCGTTTTTAATATGAAAGCGACACCGTCACTGAACCGTTTTACGCGCGGGAGTAAAAATTTTAAGAGTCGTAATAAATGTTGCTTTTTAAAGAAATGGAAATGGTGTCACATGGAAACGGCTCCAGTCCGGATGCAGAGCAAAAAAAAAAAAAAGATGTTGAACTTAGACCGCGTCCACGCAGGGAGCAGGAGAGGAAACTAGTAAAGCTAAAGCCTATTAACCCAGCGACGTTATAGGCAGATAACTCGCGGACGTGTCGCTCCCTGCTACACACACACCAGCGTTGATGTGAAAAACCCAATCAAGCTTAGTGTTTTATGGCGCCTTTTACGCAGTGAGGTGCAGTGAACTGGAATCATGGCGGCATATTTATCAGCGATTTCATGGAAATTATGGTTTGTACATATGATATGATACAACTTATAAAAGCGTGTGTGTGTGTGTAGGTTATATAAGGAGTAAGGGTCAAGAGGGTTACACTTGTTTTATTTCACTTTCCTCTATTTGTGGCTGTAATATCTCCGTGATAATCCTGTAATATTCCTGATGGGCTTCGGCTGCGATTAAAAAAATACGTCGATGTCATTTTTTATTAAAGGGTAACTGCGGCCTTTTTTATTGTCCAGGCCCGAGTGGCTGCGATATTTAGTGTTTGCGTTTAGATGAGAAGAAACAGGCGCATCCTGCGATCGAGTGTCATATAATATCATTTTATTTATTTATTTAGGTCGTTAGTTAGTTTTCTGTCTAAGCATTAAAATATATAGTGTTCACCCATATTAATTTGTGGCTGCAGTATATTATTTTTCATTTTTATTTACATCTGCACAACATCTGTTAAAGATTTATTATCTATAACAAATGAAATGCACAGATTGGACATTTTTAGAAAAGGATCACTGGTGTCTTATTATGGGCTTTTTTTGCATTCTTTTCTTCACATGGGCCTGATCCATGGTGATTAACTGTGAAATATAACTCGAATAATACATATAACAAGTTACGTTTTAACTCACATTATTGAATTGTTACACCAAAAACCCTTTTATGTTCCAAGACCATTTTAATAAGCAGTTATCCAAACAAAACCCACAGGTTGAATCCCTCTTATATCTTCATCCACACGAGAATCAATGTGCACATGATCAGAATATTTATCTCATTCTTTAATGATTATTATCTTTTTGTCTGTATTGTCTATTGTGCAAGACCTTCATACACTGCACGGGTGGATCTGTCACTGTTTACCTGACTCATCAAGTACCATATTTATTATTTATATCTCATATTTATCTTCTTTATTAATCTCGTTCTCTATTGCTCTTGGTTGTAAATCAGTTGTATGAGTGGGTCTTTAATCTTCAGGCCTCCAGCTTCTCTGTGCCCGCGGCTCCTGCAGTTGCTCTTCGCCGAGGGTCCGGTCGTGTGTGTGTGTGTGTGTGTGTGTGTGTGTGTGTGTGTGTGTGTGTACGCGGGGGGGGGGGTGGTCGCAGCCCCTGGCCCCAGCCCCTGGCCCCAGCCCCTGGCCCCGGGGCGGGCGATGTTGTTCCAGCCCGAGAGCCGCCATCACTTAACGTCTAACCGCACGTTTCATCCCGCGGGGGTCAGGCGGGGTCAGAGGCTTTTCCCTTTTTTTCCGCTTATTGAATATTAACGCGTCTGGATGAGGTCAGGGGACAAGCGGGGGTTTCACGAGTCATGACCTCGGTGTGTGTTTGTGCGTGCGTGTGTGTGTGTGCGCGCGCGCGCGCGTGCTTGAGGAGTCCGAGGAGCTGGCGCTTTGGTAAAACGTGGGGAAACCCAAACAAAACTGGCGAGAATTACGCGTCCCGGTGTAAAACGATGCTGCAGGAAATTCAGAAAATGTTTGAAGATAGAAAACATTTGAAGGAATTGAACCTTTTTTTTCTTTTTTTTAATGCTCCATACGAACCTCTGGAAATATTTACGTGATTCACTCCAAATGAGAATCAAACCCTTTTCAGCTCTTGACGCTCATGTTTTAGTTTTGGCTGACTGAGACGCCGAGGCTATAATTGGGATCTAAACAGCAAACAGTTGTTTTTTTTGGGGGGGGGGTGTTTTTGTTTTTTTTTGTTTTACTGCTGGTGTTTAACGAGTTTCCTCCCACAGGGTTTCAACCACCACCACCACCACCACCAGCAACCCCCCGGGCCCCCAACCTCGCCCCTACACACACACACACACACACACACACACACACACACACACACACACACACACACACCCGCGCGCGCGCGCTGTGTACGTCTTTACTTCTCCATTACGCACAAGTATTTACTCGAACAAAAACATTTAAAGCGTATAAAAAACTAATAAGAAACCAGTTTTGCAGCTGCATAAATTCTAATAAAAAAGATTTTGATATAATTCAAGCTCCATACTCCTCCATGATTTTCACACTGGGTCATCAATAATTATTTCTAAACTTAAATCACATTGAAATATTCGCACATTATTAATATTTTCGGCGTCTGAAAAGCAATTATCCACTTCGTCGATCTCTGCGCGTAATAGTGTGACTTTAACCTGCTGAAGCTGCTGCTGATTTAAAAAGTCAATTCAGTCATAATTATTAATATTTCTATCATAAGGAAATCGTGAACGTATGCGACCCCGACAGGGAACCTGTCAGAGAAATGTTCCAACATTATTTCCACAGATTTTTGCCCCAGTTTTATTATTTCTTAACACTTATTTATACATCTGTTATCTATCTCTAAATTTGTTTAGAAGCTCCCAGCTTTAATTCCACAGTAACTACATTTTTTTCCTCAGTCAAATTCCAGGTAACGTTCAATGGAAGGGGACCAAAGCTCGGCGGTGACCTTTGGACTTCGCGTCCAGGATCCGCCGGTTGACTCCGGGCCTGCTCGGTGGAGACGGCCGCCCTGTTCCTCCGCGGGATCGCACCAGCGGCGAT
The DNA here is from genome assembly GCA_016859345.1 of Istiophorus platypterus. Lineage (NCBI taxonomy): Eukaryota > Metazoa > Chordata > Actinopteri > Istiophoriformes > Istiophoridae > Istiophorus > Istiophorus platypterus. Next base: position 4,875,349 of record CM029122.1, on the reverse strand, counting down.
CGTCCTCTGCTCGAGTTTTCCTTTTTTTTTTCCTTTTTTTTCCTTCCTGCGTGATCCTTTCGTTTTTGCCGCTGGCAGGAAATGTGTGACACATTTATTCCCTCGGCGGTAGAAAGTGATCAGCCTCTTCCTCTCCGGGCCTCTGGGCCCGCGGACCGATCACATGAGGCTCCGAAAGAGGACTCGGCGGAGTTTCCTCTGCTCTCAAAAGGCAATATTTGATCACTGGAAATCGATAATCTCTTACGACTTCGACCCAAAGCTGTTAAGACCTGTCTGCATTATTATTATTATTATCATTATTATTATTATATTATTGTTGTTGTTGTTATTATTATTATTATTAGTATTATTATTATTATTATTATTATTATTACCTTTATATTTGTTTTATTATTATTATCATCACTATTTCATTTAAATATTCAGTAACAGTAGTAGTAATCTGCCAGTATATTTATTTACAGTGTCACTGGAATAATTCTTCTTTGCATTAGTCGAAAATCAGAATATTGATTTAGTTTTCCATAGCAATATTAAATGCAAACGTTAATTTTCTGATTCTGTAAATAGTTTAAATTGTTATTAGTTGATCGAATAAGTAATGTGTTGTTCTGAAGGGTTAATTTCTCGCCACTGTGGGTTTGATCAGGGGCGAAGATTTGGCTGCAGTGTGAGAAAATGAATCCGTAATAATGATAATAATAGTAAAAGTTAGATAATGAATACACCAATATGATAAACATGAAAGGCCGAGGAGGGAAATCTCACATTTTAATCGACTCCCTCCCAATCCTGAGCTTTAAACAGGCGAAGTATTTTTATTTTTCGCGTTTTTCTATCACAGTCCTGCGGATCCGCTTAAATAAGTGTCTGCATTTCACTGCTTCTCCTTCCCTTTCTGTGTCCAAGCCGGCGGTCTGAGATCAGCCCACCTGTCCTGCCACTGCTCCGCTCCGACACAGTGAAGCTGTAACGTGACTTTCCCCCCCTACGAACCACGGATGGTAATAATGGGCCCGGCAGCTCAGGCGCAGGTTGGTGAGGGGACAACACTTAGGTGACTCTGGGGACTTCGCCACGGGGCGAGGGGCCTCGCGTCGGCCTCGGCTGAAAGTCCCCGACCAGGCCTGTCGACCTTCAGAGGGAGAAGGGACCTGAAGCTGCGGGGTTTTGGTGTCAAAGAGAGGGGACAGCAGCAGGACTGGAGAGGTTAGTAAATGCTTCATTTAACCCAGAACCGACACCATTTTATATTATTTAATCATTTTTGCACGCAGGTTAATGTGCGTTAAAAGCAGATCCAGGTACGGTGAGGGGAAAATAAGATAATATGATAATGTATTTTTCCAAAGGCAACATGATGGAGAAGGCTCATTAGGCCTCCTCAGTTCGGATGACGGCTCCTTTTCCAGGACGCGCGTCTCCCTCCGCCGCCATTGGACGAAAAACTTTGCTTAGCTCTCTTTCCTCGCTCCCCATTGGACGCGCGGGTTTGACAGAGCGCCGCAGGACCGCCCTCCCCCTCCCTCCCTCCCTCCGTCTAAAAAAAAAAAAAAAAAAAAAAAAAAAACCTCCTCCTCCAGAAGTGAGTATCAATCAGAGCGAAGTTAGGAGGGGGACAGAAAGACAAAAAGAAAGCCGCGGAGTGGAAGGACTGAGAGACGCGCAAGGCGCTAGACCGCATCGAAACTACCAAGCGTCCCGGACTCGATCTCATGCGCGGCCAGGATGGCACAGTCTGCCTCCGAAAGTCCGGCGCGGCGTTTCTAGTCACAGTTGGGATTACTTTGGACACTTGGTGAGTTTGCGCCGCGCTGTAAACACTGACGTGTGCATTTTTTTACTATTATTATTGTTTCGCTTCACTGCGTTGGACGGACGGAGTGTTTTTGTTTTTTGTTTTTTTAAACGCCGCGTCCCACCACCGCCGCCGCCCCCCTCCCCCCAGTTTCGGGTGGATTTGAGAGAAATGAGTGAGAGGAGGCGATCTGCCGCAGCTCTGAGCTCTAGAGCCCACGCTTTTTCCGTGGAAGCCCTGATCGGCTCCAACAAGAAGAGGAAGCTCCGGGGCTGGGAGGAGAAGGAGCTGGAGTTGTCCATGGAGAGCCTCGCCACGGACGGGGAGGACCCGGCGCACTGTCTGGATATGGACCCGGGTCAGTGCCTCAGACGCGCACCCACACCGCTAAAAAAAAAAAAAAAAAAAGTCCGGATCGCTGCAGTGACATGCAAAAACAAAACAAAACAAAACAACAAAAACCCACAAGTCTCGAGTCAAAACATGGCTTCAGTGACCCAACCCAAGACAGGGCATTTAGCCGTGAGCTCCTCGGTCTCCATGTGCATGTGGAGTCCTTCTCTTTTTGCTCCTTTAAACAAAAACGAGCGAGGGATTGTGCTCAGTGATCCCGCTCCGCTTCAGCACAGAGGAGAAACCGGTTTTTTTGTTTTGTTTTTTTGTTGTTGTTGTTTTTTTTTTTATTACTGCTCTAGATGTAGCTCGTAAACCCGATGGCTGCAGGCCTGCAGAGAGACCCGGTCTGGTCTGGTCTGGTCATTCTAGCCCACTGTCAGAACCAGGACACAGATTGCGCATCAGGGATTTTCCACAGGGGAGCTAATCTGCATCAGCATCATACAAAACAAACAAAAAGAAACCTACCAAAAACAAAGCTAGAGCAGATTTTTAGGACTCAACATATGGCGAAGAGATTAGATGTGTCTCCTCTGTCGCGGTGGGTCGGCCGGTCCTGGTTCTGACTCCGGACTGGTGGGTTGCACTGTGGCGACGCAAAGGGCACCGAAAACACCCGTAATGGGCCAAAGCGTAAAGGACGCGTTGTGCTGTTTGGACGGGCGCTGGGTTTGGCCGCGGGCCGATGCCGGTGGGGGCTGGAGGTGGGTGGGGGGCAGCTCGTTGCTCGGCGCGCCGACTTCGCGAAGTCAATGAGCCAAATGCGTCTCGTTCTCAAAGAGAAATTAACTTCAGGCAGTTTGAATTAGATCGTCCGCTGCTAAGAACATGAGCCCAAGGGGCAATAAGAGGCAACCACGACCGCTGAGGAACATCCAGTTTTCCGGAGAAGTAAAAGTAAAGACTAGTTAGTTTAGTGTAAATTAAAGTAAGAAATCAACATCATCCACCCACCAGGGGAAAATGTGAATAAAATATACACTGCAACAGTGGAAATGCACAAAAAAATCACATAGTAGGATTAACAATAACACTAATAATATTAATAATAATCACAATAATAATTAATAAAACTTGCAAGAGAAACAAGGCGGGATTTTCTTGTTGCAAAAGAAACGAGCAATTGTGCAATTCAAGGTTTAAAAAAAACGCAATATTTGGTTGCATAAGCATTTTTTTAATGTAGTTACTTTACAACAAAAACGCCATGACACCGTTTTGAAAATGGGGAGTTTTTTCCCAACAACTACAAATGTTATCTTCGCAAATAATATATATATTCTTGTGATTTTTTAAATTAATTGATGATTCAGTGGCATCAACCTAAAACACTGATGGAATATTTTAGCATGTCAGCCGGTCTCCTGTATTACTCTGTGTGAATTAGTTAATTGCAGGTGTAATGAAATATTTTGACTACTGGCTCTTTCATCTCAAACTGCTCAGGTCTCAGTGTTTGGAGATGAACTGATCACTCACTCTCTCTCTCTCTCACACACACACACACACGCACACGCACTCACACAGATAAACCTGCTGAGGACTGACACTTTTTTGACTTCGGACTTGCCTCGCTTTGAGCTTTTTTTTTCTTTTTTTTTTTTTTTCAAATTTTTTTTTTTTTGCTTTTTTTTAAAGAAAAAAAAAAAAAAAAAAACAAAAAAATTTTTTAATAATTTGTAATTAAAATTAAGTCACGAAGTTTGTTCAACGTTTTTTTTTTCTTTAGTTTTTTGGTTTGGTTGAGTGAAGTATCTTAGTGTGTCTTAGTGATGTTATGCCTAGTTTAATAATTATTTAATTAATTTAGCTGTACATATACAAACACATACATCACACACAACACAACAGCTAATCTTTGTAGTAACAGTAGTAGTGTGAGGCCCAGAGGCCCCCCCCCCCCCCCTCCGCCCCTGGGGGGCTGGACGTGAGGGGGGGGGCCTGCCTGCCTGCCTGCCTGCCTGCCTGCCTTCCTTCCTGCCTGCCTGCCTGCCTGCCTGCCTGCTGCAGTCTGACCTCTGGGGCGCAGCGCTTTTACGCACGGCTCCTCTCCGCTGTTAAACCGCTGCCAGGGACTGAAAAGCGAAAGTTTAAAGAAGTGCAGGAAATAGAAGTAAATCTCTGTGAGGTGGGGGCGGTAGTGGTGGTGGTATTTTGTCCTGTGAATTCTCATGGGTAGATTGTTGTTGCTGCCGAGCAGAAAGTGCACTACGTGTCTGCGCTGCGGGTTAAACGAGGGAGCTGAGACTAAACGCGGATCCCACGGTTGTCAGTGGCATAAACAGCTTGTTTGTGTGTGTGTGTTTTAAAAGGTCAAAGATGATCATCACTAACGGAGCCTTAGAAAACACCATGCGGTAAATTAACGTGTTTTTTCTAATTTATATATTTTTTGATTCTGTGGGGAAGAAAAGTTTCTCTTCTCATCTTCACCGGTTTCTGTTCTGCCTAAATGAATAATCCGGCCCCCCTCTGCCCTTAACCCCCACCACCCCCGGGTCCCCGCTCATTAGCTGGCGGGTTCCTGGCAGGTTCAGCGGGTCCTGCTCGGGTCCTAGAACCTCCGCTTTGGCGCGTCTTGCGGCGGTGACCGAGAACAGCGAGTCTCTGTGGTCAGATTATGTGGTTTAGAGGAATCCTTAACGGAGTCGTTTTTATTTTTACTCAGCTTCAGGCGAGGCTGGAGGCCGGTCGGTCGTATAACACGTTTATTAGCCTCAAAGACCGGAGCAGGACTGAGGAAATGCACAAGCCTCTAACACAGACCCGCATTTAACAGTCTGCTGAAACAGTTCGGTGAGCCCAGGAAGAAAAAAGTAATTTTGTCAGACCTCACAAAACTACTACAACCACAACTCCGTATTATTTACCCTTTAAGATGGCGATTAACAAGTTAAATTACATCTAGTATAACTTAATGCCGTTTACCAAAGGCCTGACCCAAACTATGCGGTTTACAAGGTGACACTTTTTTCGCTTTTACGCACAGATTACGCACAGGGCTAATTCACAACACGCACCTTACTTTTTACATTGCATCTGCTAATCGAGATCTGCCAGGATAACTCAGTCATAACGAAGTAAGACTAATTGATCGCTGTTTCCTCCCTTTCGGTGTTTTTCTTTTAGAGCCATTTCTCTGCAGGCTGATCAAAAAAGAGATGCGCGTATGATTTAACCTTTTACTGCCTCCTTCGTCCCCGAGGCTCCATCAGTGAGGAGGCAGTTGCTCTCGCCCTGTGGACTGGATTACTCTGTGATTTCATGGCTAGCACATTGCAACTATCTGCCTCGGAAATCTATTACAACTAAAAAAATACACCAACGTCACAAATAAGCCTTCAGCATAAATATTGAAATTCTGTGAAGTAGCCATACAATAACTACAACTGCACTGTCTAATGTTTTAACCTCTTAAACTCTAGATACCCCCCTTACATTTCCCCTTAAGAATCTATAGAGAAAAAGAAACAAAAAAAAAGAAACAAATCCAAGATCTACAGTATCCCATACTGCACATTTTGCATCTGCTCAAAAGCCATAATTGCATATATGTTGTGCATTATTCAGATATTCAAATCCAAGGCCAGATACTTTTTTAAATTGCTGCACCAACAATCAAAATATTGCAGATGATATGAGATGTTTTTAGCAAAATTCGTCACATTTCAGCCTGACATATTTAATATGTCTCAAAACTTTTTGCTTTTAAAAATGTTCTGTGGGTTTGAACCGAAAGACAGGGAACACAGGACTGAAGCAGAGCCGGGTTTAAGAGGTTCATGCTCTCGTTTAAAAACACGGTAAAATAAAATGAAATATTCTTAATCAGTTGAAGAATTTCTACCTAAAAAAATATTAAGCCGAGCGTCAGGCTAATGATAAAGACAATAATTCCCATATGGATGATTGGCAGCATAATTATTGTCTTCAGATAGCTCTGCCTCAACATCATTAAAACCATCTCCTCACAGGACGCATCTAATGTAAACTTAAATAAATATCAATGTATAACTGAAAAAAAATATATACTTTTTTTTACCCAATTAAAAATGGTAACAACTTAATAGAACACAAATTTTATTCATAAAATTTTCCATCAAAGGTGCAACACCACAGCAATAAACATACTATTTGAATTAAAGCTTCATTTATAACTGCCTAAAAATCACACCCTCCTTCTGTGATATATTTAATGAACGATATATATATATATATATATAATATTATATTATATTCATTAGGTGTATTTTAACGTTCAGCCCTCCTGCAGCTGACGGGACTGTGACTGCATGTTTACAGTGACACAGGGGACAATTAGATCTACCACGGACTGGATTAAATTCAGACCAATTAGTGGCCCACTATGGCTGTTGGCCTCATTTTAATGATGCCTGGCATGAGCTGATTAGGAGCCATTAACTGCAAGATATAAGGCCCTAAGTGCGCGGGTGTTAGCGCGTGCGTGTGAATGTGTGTGTGTGTGTGTGTGTGTGTGTGTGCGCGCGCGCTGTGTGCATAATGTGGGTGTGTGAAACTAACCACAGCAAATATCAGGCCAGCGGTTCTGCTGAGTGAGCAAATTTTTGCTCATCAATAAATGTCAATTTTTATTCATTCGGACTAAGAAAAAAAACCCAGCCGACCTTTATATTCAGAAATTCAAACAAAACCTTCACATAAACTCAACGCTGGGTGACACCGACCTAAAAATATTGTCCTGTGTTTCCAGTTTCGCCTTTTATTTTTATTTATTCATTTATTTATTTATTTGTTTATTTTTGAGGAATTTTATTCTCTGCGTTTGAACTTTGGCAAAGAACTGGCTCCGGGCCTGATGTTTGACTCCATGAATACAGACCCATCTGTGTATGCATTTGTATGTGTTTGCGTGTTTGCGTGTGTTACTGGTGAGTGGCAGGAGACAGGTCCTTCGGCCCGATGACGGGGGGGCAGGCCTGCAGGCCCGCAGGCCCGCAGGCCCCCGCTTGGCTGCCGTTTCCCTCCCGCTAGACTGTCTCATTTGAATCGAGCAGTTTTGCCGCCTGGAATGCCGCCGGTCTCCTCCGAAGGCCTCCGTCTCCAGCAGCAGCCGCCGGGCTTTAGAGCCCTCCGGTAGATACCCCGGGGGGGGGGGGGCGCTCAATGTGGCTTTTCAGACTGATGTTTGTCGCAAATATTCGAGCTGCTTTCGGTTTCGATGCCAGAAGTATTGCTGCTCTTTTTCTTCTTTTTTTAAAAAAATATAGTGTCAAATCTAAATCCTGTCACCATGGAAAACCAACCGCATCTGGATCATTATGAAACCAAACTTTTGCTGAAATCAGACTAATGAGGTTCTTCATCACCTTATGCAGTTGGAGGGCACTAATTTTAGGCCTTTAAATGATAAACTACTCACAATAACTGAACGTTAAGTGATTAAAAAAAATAATAAATGCCACCAAAGATAAAGATAATTTTTCCATGGATTTATAAATATCAGTTACAAGCCTTTATATCTGGTGTCCAGAAACCGACCTGCTGATATTTGATCAAAGCCTGATATTGATAAAATTCTACAAGACTGTTAAGTCTGGTGGGGTTGAGCCCTCCACCTCGCCCTCTTCCTTTTAACACGGGCAGTGTGTGTAGTAAGTGTTTTTATAGAGGGCGAGGGGGCGGCCGGCTGACTGGCCGAGTGTGTATCTGCATGCGTGCGTGAACAGTTAAAAAGGGAGAAGTTCCTCTCTGCCTGCATTGGCACTGGAGGCCCTCCCCCCCCCACCCGGCCCAGGAAGATGATGGAAAGCGTCTCCCTCTGTCTGTCTGTCTTTGGTCATTACAGTCCTCCTCATCCTCCTCCTTATCCTCCTCCTCCTCCTCCTACTGCTCTTCCTATCTCCATCTCCCCTCCCCTTATCCTCCCCTCTCCGTGCTCTGGTTTCCAGCGGGGTTGGCTCGGCCCCCGCGCCGCAGTGGTTTCACCTGGGACGCTGTCCAGTCTCCCAGCAGCTCCACATTTGCATAACCATATTTGTGTGCCCTTCGTCTGCCAAGTCAACCTCCATGTGTCAGGGCCGTCAATAAATAATACATTATTACATTCACTTTTTTTTTTTTTTTTTTAAACTTTTTTTAGGTGGTGGTGGTGTTGGAGAGAGATGCAGGATACTCAGCCTGTAAACTATTTTCTCAGAAAAGTGAAACAGGAGCTCGCATGCGGTGATCTTATGAGAATTTTTATCTGGTTAAGTGCAGCCTGAAGTAAGTTAAGTGCAGCCCTGAGGCGTCGAGCTTTAAGGGGTTCGACGTCCCAGCTGGAAAAGCCATGATACATTATGATATATAACCCGAAAAGGTTTTTCATTTTATTTTTGAAATAACACCACATGTGTTTTAAGTAGAATTTAAAAGGAAAGGGGTCAGAGTCAAGTGGGATAAGGCTTTGTTGAAAAATTTTCTACACTTCTCTTTAAATGGAAGGGGATATTGGTGTTTTAAAGGTGTTATTATGAAGTGACAAAAGGCGGTTTGGGTTTAGAAGCTTGTGTAATTCGTAATTTCCTGTTTCGCTTGAAAGAAATACTTCACTCTAGGGTTTTTTTTTAGATTAAATAATAGGGTGGAGATATTAGTGGAAAAAAGTAATATGCGCTTTTATACTGTAAAAACTCAGCATTTTAAACTCTGTACAAAAGACAGGCAGGGAGTTTGGATGATGCAGGGTGTCAGGTGTTCCTGTTATTTTGTCCATCACTTGGTTACCTGGGCAGTAAAGCGAATTAGGCAAATGTAAAAGGCTGCGGTCACCCTGGTTGGTTCCTGGGGGTCAGAGGGTCAGAGGGATGGAAACCTCTCCTGTAGGTCTGGATTCGTTTCAGGATGGAAGGAACAGTTTGAGTTTTTTTTCTTTATCTGCCCTTACAGTGTATCTGTGTCAATGGTCAGTCTGGTAAAAACTCAGTCCAAAAAGGAGCCGGAGGGGGAAATTTCATTTGCTGAACATTTTCCCATTGGAATCCTTTATTGTGTGGCCCAGTTAAAGAAAAAAAACTTTTCTGCATCGCGTCTCTAAGGGCTTTACGCAGTACTTATTCTGCTTTTGACATCGGCCCAGAGCTCCATGACGAGCTGGGCCAGAACTCGGCCGCCTCCCTCCAAGCAGGTGATTTGGAGTCAGCGGAGCGAGCCGGGGCGCTTTCCCACATTACGCCAAGTTTCCTGCGTAAAGCCTAGAGCGCATTAGTTCCACTGTTTTCAGAGCTGCCCCTCTCATCATCATCATCATCATCTCTTCCCTCGTTTTTTTCCCACCACAGACTCGGAGGCGAGTCCCGGCTCGGACGGAGAGGGCCTGGCCGAGAGGACGTCGTGCTCCTTCGGCTCACCTGCCGACCTGGCCCCCGGACCCTGCGAGCCGTCGCCCCCAGCCTCCATGGAGGAGATCCAGGTGGAGCTGCAGTGCGCGGACCTGTGGAAGCGCTTCCACGACATCGGCACGGAGATGATCATCACCAAGGCGGGGAGGTAGGTTCAACGCACACGCACTCACAGACACACATCACACACAAATGTCAAAAACGCTGTCTGCCGCTGCAAGTAGCCCAGCGGGTTTACGCGCAGCTCTGCGGTGGAGTTATGGCGCAGACCGACCGTGCGCCAACCGTGCGTAAAAAGGCGATTAGCGAGATGTGCATTATTTGGCGAGAACAAACCCGCCTGATGGGATCTTTATCAGCGGCATTAGGAGGAAATTCTTTTGAAAATGATTTTTATGAGGTGAGGCTATGGCAACTCAGACTCAAGCGAATCACACCAAAAGCACAGATTTATCAAAAAATCTGCAAAGGCACCGACCCCAAAGAAACACACAAGTGCGCTCTTTTTTAAAATAAAAAAAATACCCACACACACATACACACCTACACACACACACACACACACACACACACACACACACCTCCGAGCTCTGTTTGGAGGGTGTTAATGTGTTGCACATGCAGGCCGCTCCGCTGCTTTCGGGCCCTCGCGACGCGGCAGGTTACCCTCGATGCTGCAGGATAAGAAGGGCTGGTTCTAATTAATCCCCCTCTCACACGATCCGGGGTTTTTCCTCACTCTCTCGAGCCGGCAAGCTCGCGCCCCGTGCGTGAGCGCGACTTGACCCGCGTGCCCCGCAGGAAAGGACCTGTCTGCCCCGCTCCCGGAGCGCGGGAGCGCCACGTAGTTCCACTGACGTTCCCCGTTCAGTTCACATCCACCGGCCTGACTTATATCAGGCTTAACGTCTCCTCGGCTTTAAAAATCACCCCTTTAACGCGATATTTATGATCCTGTTGAGTCTTTAAAGCCCTTCGCTTCTTATTTGAGAGAGTGAACGTCGCCGCTGAGGTGCGATAGTTCCGCACATTTCCATCGGTTTGCTCGTATGAAAATGTGAGTTTCTCCGTTATAATCTGGGAGTACAAGAGGAGATGGATCTTAGTCAAGACTGTGATATTTTCATGACAAAAATCAACTGGCACTTGATTAATGATCTTCGTTAAGTTGCAGTTAATAATAAAGAAAGATTAATGTAGATGCTTGATAAATTCATTTTACATTTTTTAACTTAATTGATTTTTTTTTGTCACCTTGGTTCACTTTGCTTTAAATGTACAATATTTGTTCCAGGTCAGTCTGATCTTGAATGGTTATTTTTTTCATCTAGGACTTTTTAAGGCTCAGTTGGTCTAAACGGGTCTGAGTCTGAATAAAACTTTACAGAATAATATTATATATATTATATATATATAACTTTAGCAGAAGTTGCGTATTTGTTTGCCGTGAATAAAACGGCTGTAGTAGATCTACATGTTTTAGTCCAGCCCAATGAGCCTCGTTATTTTGTTCTTTTGCTAAACTGTTAAAACCAGAGTTTTGTTTTCTTTTTTTTCCTCCAAATTAGACCAAAGCCAGGTTCTTTTTTTCAGCTCTCCTCTGTTCTGAGTTCAGTTTGTAACGAGAACATAAGGGTGAGATTAAGAGTTTATTTCAGACCAAACTTTTCATTTTTTTGATTTTTTTTTTTTTATGAATTGGACCTAAATTGGGAAATCGGCTCATAAATGGCGCAGCAATCAGTTTGCGCTGAGGCGGAGTGAGGGTGGACGCGGACGTCGGCGTGCGCATTTCACGGCCTGCTCATAATAAGCCTATAAATCCAGAAGGAGCAGGGAAGCAAAAAAACAGCCCTCTTTTCTCATTAGGCTGCCCCGGATTTACGACCTCGAAATGAAAAGGGAAAAACGCGGCGTTTGAAGTGAAAAAAGGAGGAATTACGCTGGAATGTCTCCTCCTCCACGTACGGACCGTCGTTTAATATAGGTGCCGTTTTTTTCCTTTTTCTTTTTTCGATAGCAACTTTTTAAATGAAAGTTACATCAGTTTATGCGTCAAGCTCCAAAAAGCTACAGCATCAAAACTGGATGAGCTGGAAGCTAAAAAAAATACCATAAGGATAAAAATGCATTTGTGTTTTATTTATACATAAACTGCATTTACAAATTTGACTGTTTTTCATTCATTATGATAAAATAAGCAACAACAGCAGCACCAGCACAAGGATCCTGAATTCTTGCGCTGCAAAGGTCAGAGGTCACAGTGGCACGAATATATGGAAGAACTATTTCCCTAAAACGGTGGGAATTGTAGAAATGCTCAAGGGACAAAAATGACCTGGTAGTTATTATATAATCTGTAAATATAATAAAGCAGGAGAAGTGCCAGAGATCAGATAGAGGGTCTTGGTTCAGCCTTAAAATATTGAAGAAGATTTTGAGATAAATGTGAGGAATATAATTCCTGTAAATGCAGAACTCCGATTGAGCAAAAGCTGCGTCTCCTCTAAGTCAAAGTTGGTGAAAGTAATGGATTTCCCACTTTATAAACTGCATAATGGATACAGTTAAGTCATTATTTAGAGGGGGTATATGTGTATTAGCCAGTTGGTGTGAAACCTGTAAAAAAAAGAAAAGTAAAAGAGGAAAAGGTTGGATTAAAAAATGCAGCTAAAAATAAACACATAAATGCATTATTTAAAAGGCTATTAAAACATATACATCTATATATATATATATATATTAAATGTCTTTAGTGAACAATCTAAACAATCTGGTGTTTGATGGATTCACTCAGCGCTGCACAAACAAAAAATTAAAATGAACATGGCCTTTCCTCATTTCTAAAGATTAAAGACAGAGCAGAGAGAGATTTTTGCCTCAGTAAAAAAAAAATAAAATTAAAAAAGTAAAATAAAGATCTCTCTGTGCAAATGCAGCTAATGTCTTTATATGTAATATGTGTGTGGAGTAAATGTCACAGGCTCGAGTGTTAATACTTTCCGGTGTATTCAGTGAAGAGGACACAGCCACAGTCGGTTCAGTACTGTGATCGTGTTACAGTCCATTGTTTAGCTTGGATGCTCAAATCTGCACCATTCGCATCTTGGAAAACCAGCAGCATCGTTACATCATAATAAAAATCAGGAGCTCTCAGTGTCGATCTCCGCAAATGCTGCTGATGTCTCCAAGGTGCTGCTGCTTTTTATCGGGTTGTAACATTTGTAGTGTTCTGCCTTAATCAGAAATGTCGTCTGTGATTTAGTGTTTTTTATTAAATAAGGAGACATGACACGGGAGTATTTTCAATATAATTTAAGCCTTTGGTTTAGTTTAGTTTTTTTTTTTTTTGATTTTATTTTTTAAATAATAAAAAAAATGAAAAAGTGGGGGCGTGCACCAACAAGAATACTATACACCCCCCCCACACACACTAAATCTAAGTGGGTTCCTACCTCAGGTTCCTCCCCGATCACAGCTGCAGAAAACCGACCTGAAATCAGAATTTTTATATGAGCCGATTTGTCTTGTACTCGTTTTTTTCCCTTATTTTTTTGTAAAGTCTCCTAAATTAATTAAAGCCCAGTGTGAATGTGTTTTGCGGGCCGGTCCGCCCCGTGCTGACAGTTCATCAGTGTCAGCAGCCGACAGCAGTCTGGTTTCGGCGGGCAGCGGTGGGCTTCGTTATTTTCAGAGGTATTTTTGAAATGTTAGTCATCTCGTTTCCTCATTTCACCACAGAAGGGGAAAAAAAGAAGAGGGGGACGGAAAACGATGCTTGCTTACTTTGCGTTTGCCCCCCCCCCCCCCCCCGTCTGAACAGGAGGATGTTTCCTGCCATGCGAGTAAAGATCGCCGGCCTGGACCCCCACCAGCAGTATTACATCGCCATGGACATCGTGCCCGTGGACAACAAGAGATACAGGTGCGTTACCTTCCTCACACACACACACACACACACACACACACACACACACGCACAAGTATTCCAGCGACCGGGCCCTGTCAGAGCAGAGGTCCCTCTCTGAGCACGGTTACAGAAAAACACCGTTGAGCTGACATTACATTTAATTGTCTCTACTCACTTTATTCATGTTCCTTTCCATTTTATTCGCCTTCCAAAAGCAGCAATGTGTCCCAGGCTATTTCTTTTTCTAACCAAACTGGTGTTAAACCAAAAAAAAAAAAGAAGAATTCTTTTGGTTTTCAGTGGGGAACTAAATGTCCTCCGATGGTCTAAGATACTTTTCAGCCATAACCAGAATTGAGCTGTGGCAAAACATAAAATAATAACAATAAAAAAAAACGCTGAGTAAACTGTATTTTTTTTTCATAGCCATGAAGAAACAATGTCACCCGTACAGATGCTGCACACCAGCGCGGCTTTCGGCGTGAGAGTATCGGTATCGGCCCTCGTTTCATAAAACGCACAGCTGTACGTCATATAAGCGCATGCGCATGCGTCACGTCTATACGCGCAAATGCATGAGAAAAAAAAAAAACAAAAAAACCAAAACCAAAAACCCCAAAAACCCCAAAAAACCTGCCACAGCTGGACACAAAGCAGCGTTTTCCTGGACGGTTCTCGAATGTCAGTCCGAGCGTAAACATCTTGACCCAGTTGGATTCGTTCTGATCTTCCAGCTATTTCTCATGTTAGACCTGTGCGTAACAGGATTTGGACCAGACGCAAAAAAAGATATCCTAGCACCCCCCCCCCTCATTTTTCAGATTTCCAACAACAGCCCCGAGAGCTGTTACCCCCGTCGTTTCGCGTCCGTGGAGCGAGGTGGAGGGGGGTGTAATTTGGTGCATGTTCTGGAGGAAAGCTTGCATGTGATGGATCTCTCTGGATATGCAATGAGGGCGATATCCTGGCCGCGCAGCGCTAGTCCCCCGGAGTCGGAGCCAGGGAGAGGAGATTGAAATGTATTCATCATCCCACCGGTGGAGCGGCGGGGCCAGGGGCTGCCTGCAAATAGGATAACGCTCCACATCCAGGTCTAATGACGGAAATGAGAAAAAAAACCCAGAGAGCGAGGTCGAGTTGGAAATAAAACGAACTCTGCAAGTGCTGCACATTTACCTGCTGCTGTCGATGGCTTAGTATGGAGGGATTTTTCTGTTTGTTTTTTAAAGGGTTGCTCTTATGGCTCGGCGTCATCTTTGCGCGTTTTACGATAGGAACGAGGGGGGGGGGTACCTGTGTGTTGGGTGGCGCGCGTTGCTGTCACCGTGTGGGTGAGCCAGGGCCTCTAAAAGCTGATGGTGCGGTTTTTATTTTGGGTTTTTTTGTTTTTTTTTATCAAAGCTGCCAGGAGACATTTTTTTGTGCTGGAATTCACAGTTGAATTTTAAAAAAGAGAAATTTGGACAAAATAAGATCAGAATCAGCAGTTTCACAATCATGGGACAGTGAAGCAGATGGATGAACCTCATCTAGCGAAGGTGGGGGACTTTTAACCTGAAAGTATAAGGCTGGACATTTTCTATATTTTCCCCCATTGTCGAAAAAATCCCCTTAAAAGACCAAAACCAATAAGATGTTAGCCTGACTTCCTTACCCATAGTTTCCAGAAAAAGCTGGGCACTGTAGTTTTTAGCAAACGATCCTCAGACAGGAGTCATTGGCGTGTTAGTTGGGGACTATTCTCACCCGCGGATTAATACTCAATTTATTGGCTATTTGGTTTTTTATGCACTCATGTGGATGAGATTAGAAAAAGGAACTACAGCGCCTATGTTCAGCAGAATGAAGGAATGATGGAGGAAACATGGCGCCCAGTGCGATGGTGCGGCTCACTGATGTGGTTTCAACTGGTTTCTGGGCAACAATGGAGCTCTTGGAGCTCTAGCGCAGAGGATGAAGAAGAATATAGAATTTCAGCAGGCGTATCCATGAAGCACAAATGAAAGATACTCACACTTTACTTCATCCAGACGCAATAAAAGCGGCAGCTGATGGTCGAAATACTCAGCTCAGTGGTGTAGTTCTCCGATTCTAGGTTCCAACTGTGATAGCAGTAAAACAAGCCTATATTTTATACCATCAAGTGACTGGAATACCATATTCATTTTAAATAAACCCGTATTTATAAAATGTTTGAATAAAACATCTTTGATTATATCATCCAAAAATGATTTATAGCATCTGGGAGTGAAACTTGAATGCGGGTCATTCGTGCCTTCTTTCAGCGCAGCATTTATATTTTTCTTTTTCATAACGCTTACACTAGAACTTCAGTACAGCAGGAGACCTTGAAGTAGGCGTTAAGTACTGAATCTGTCCAGTAAGACATAGTGCAAGGAGATCAGGCAAAGAACTGAACACAAAGTGCTCGTTTGGCATGTTGGGGCTCAGGAGGCCTGAGGAGAGGAGGTGCTCGAGGAGGAAGTTAGTCTTACAGAGTTTCTTGGAGGAAGAGAGAGGGGCGCCCCCGCTCTGACATTTGATGACTCGCTCCACCATCGGAGGGAACCACAAAGGAGGACAGTCTGGACTCCGGGATGGCGATGGCGAACCCGGTGGCCAAGAAGGAGCACGGGCTTGTATGATTGAGTTAGTGTACATTTGTGCAGACGCAGAATTGCCCTCTGTCTGAACTGTGCACCTTGTGTGTGTTTGTGTGCAAGTGTGTGCATGTCTTCGTGCTAATTCCACTCTGAGGACTTTTGTGCCGCCGTCGCTTAATGGCGAGAAAGTGTTAACGGCTCTTTAAGGCTATTATAACCCCGGGAAACCTTTTGAGGGAATAATAAACTAACACATTCATCTAAAATCTGAAATTCAAAAGAACAACTGTATCTGGCGAGGAAAGCTCAATAACACCTGGTCTATCGACCCCCCCCCCAAAAAAAATACACAAACATTTATATATATCCTCAAATTCTTAGTATAATTCACTTTTTTGAGAATTAGCTAGAGGCATTTCTTTAAAAGCAGTTGTATAACAAATTCTGTTGAGCTGTGTGTGGGTTTGAGTGGTGTATCAGCAGTTGTTTTAAAGGCCTACATGGGCTCCCTTTGGCAGCTGCCGAGCATATTTTAAAACAGAAAGTGCAGCGACATAAAACATGTTTACAGGCGGCTTTGTTTTCATGCGTTGCTATGCTAGAGTGACTATTTGATTAAAGGCCGAGTGTGCCATGGATATATTTCGCTCTCCCTCTGCGAAAAACAAAAGCGGGTCATCTCAGCAGAAAAAAAGGAGAGCTGCCCCCCCTCCTTCATGTCAGCTCAAGTCAGATATATTTAGGACAAAAAACAGGTCGTCAGAGAGAAATTAAAGACACAAGTCGGCATCAGAACGAGTGATTGCTAAAAATAAAGTGACTTCTGCAAAGCGTGTGTTTGATTTGAGCTTCCTGCGTCTGTCATTTCACATCGTCGGTTATTTGTCTAAAGTTTTCCATCAGAGCGTAGTAGACGTTCCGCGCTGCCGCCTGTCCGCCACCCCCACCCCCCACCTCCCCCCACCCGGCGAACCAAGACATCATGGAGGAGTTTCAGAGCCCAGAAGACCTTGTAAAATTATATAAGATTTTCTTCCTGGCCGGGGGATTTACCACAGGGCTTTGCAGGCTGAGCTGGGAGCTGTCACTGGTGTGTCTCACAGTCCTGGAGAGTCTGAGGGTCTGGAAAGAAGGTCTCCGTTGGAAACCGGCTTGCTTTGCTTGGGCTCCCTGCCCCTCTTCGGGGGGAAACCTCTCATCGGTGCCGCGCTCGTTAAAATCTCCATATATTACGGTTCTTTTATGTGGACGGTCACTCGGTCTGCTCGAGCTAAAAGCCGCTGGATGTGGAGGTCTGGCTCCTCGAGGCGTACCTCATTCTTTCACAGTGTGTCGCAGCATGTTGCAGCTCTGCTTTATCACACACACACGCACACACAATTGGAAACATTCAAAATTGATAAAACACACAGGGTTATATTTTTTTATGCACTTTTAACCTAAATCCAATGAAAACTTGTGTGGAAGTGAGGACTTAAAAGAGTACATCAAGCTGAAATATTTCTTTTTTTAGTCTGTCTTTGTGAGGACATTTGGTACTCATAAATCCAGATATAGAGGAACAGACACACAATAGTAAGCATAGTCCAAAGAGTAAAATACACACAAACACATACACAGGTGTTAATGCTCAGATTGGACACTGGCCCTGTGTAGATGTGAGGACTGGCAAAACGTTTGCTTTTGTGTCGCGCACTCATAAGTATAGAAATAAAACACATACACAAATACCCTCACACAATTAGAAACATGTCATACAGGGATGAAACACGCACAAACACATCCAGAGGCATCTATGCAACTATACTTGTGAGGACAGTCAGTGAACGCAATCACTCTCCGAACCCAAACCCAATTTGTTAACCCTTAACCAACTTTAGCCAAACCTAAACATAACCCGGATATTAATCAGTAAACACAGGCCTAATGTTAAATTGGCCCTTTTTAAAGCTAAAGACACCGTAAACAAAGTCTTTATTTTCCAATATTTGTGAGGGCATTTGGTTTTAATAAATTTGAAGCTGACCCAGTGCAGATGTGAAGATTTGCAAAATGTTGTCAATTTTTTTTTTTTTTTTTTTTTTGTGCAGACACTTGGTCCTCATAAGCATTGAAACAAAAGAAAAAAAACAGTGGTGTCCACACACAAGTAGAAACGTATTCTAAAAACAACAATACCAAACGGCATCTAAATTACTACTTGTGAGGACAGTCATTGAATGCAGCTGATCTTATAACTACGCTCTTAACCTGATCTTAACCCTTAACTAACTTTAACCTGATCCTCCACTATCATTACCTAATTTTAACCTGACATAGATTTAATCTAAAACCAAAATATCTTCCTATGAATCTATTCTGAGACTTGCCCTAAGTAATTCTAGCAAAATGCCACTGTTTCTCTATCCTAGTGAGGGCACTTAGGCCTCCTTAAGGGATAAAAACACACGCAAAAACACCCAAAGGCATCTTTTGTTACTATACTCATGGGGACAATCGCTCACGCCGATGCCGCAGCAGGTAACCCTAGCCGAAATGGGATTTTACACTCAAGTCGTTAAATCAAAATCTAAAGCAACTTCACCTTAGTCCAATTTGGTCCTCATAAGTAAAGAAATAGTAGAACACACACCTGGATACTCACACAAAATATACAACAGTAAATAGGGATTTAATACACACAGAAACATCCAGGGGCCTTGCTATATTTTTGAGGACAGTCATTTGTTTAGGTGAGCATTGGAAAAAAAAATCCATCTTTTTCATATTCAACTATCTTTGTGAGGACATTCAGGGTTTGGGAGTATAGAAGTATACACACACATACATACACACACACACACACACACACACACACACACACACACACACACACACACACACATCCGAAACACAATTAAAAGGGGATAAAACACATAGAAACACAGCCACAGGAATTTCTGTCACTATTTTCTGAGGAGAAACACTACCCTAACACTAACCCCAGTTTAAATCTGATTGTAACCATAAACCAACTTTATCCTAACCTTAATCTAACATTCATCCTATAAACACTAATCCGGGTCTGAAACCGAGTCTGTGCAGGAGCGAGAACTGGCAAAGTGTCACCGTTTATCTGTCTCCGTGAAGACATTTAGTCCTGATAAGTATAGGAACTCAAGAACGCACACATGCATGTTCACACAGAGCTCTCTTACAAACGGAACACACACACACACACACACACACACACACACACACACACACACACACACACACACACACACACACACACACACACACACAACAGCCTGCTGAATTAAAAATGTGTAATGTGTTGTGTTGTGTTGTGTGTGTGTGCCTGTGTTGTGTGTGTGTGTGTGTGTGTGTGTGTGTGTGTGTGTGTGTGTGTGTGTGTGAGTGTGTGAGTGTGTGAGTGTGTGTGTGTGTGTGTGTGTGTGTGTGTGTGTGTGTGTGATGAGCTGGGAATGCATGCTCGTGCGCGCACACACACACACACACAGACGATGAGCTGTTTTTTGTTTTTTTATTTTTTTGCTAGCTCTTTGGGTGTGTGTGGTTCTGTTTGTGTGTTTCTCACCGTGGGCGTAATTGTTTGTATGGAGGAGACTGAAAGAGAATCATAGCGCGCTGCATCGCGGTTCGGTCTTGTCAGCTGTACAGTCTGGTGTTGGCTGAGGAGGGGGAAACGACCCCCACCACCACCCCCACCACAACCGCCCCCATCCCTCCCCCATCTGTCCAGTAAGAGTGTCACATAAAGTCCAGTCTTTATTGATCGTGCTGGTGCCAGATGGCAGATTTATGGAAGATGAAAGCGGGGGGACTAATCAGATTTCCAGTCCCGTTTGGGGCTAAAGTTTCCTCGTTCCTTAACACTTTCCCCTCTTCGCCAAGCGTAACCCTAAACAGCGCTCCAAACAGGAAATTGCAGAAACGCCTGGCACCCTTTGTGAATGTATATGGACGTGGTAGTGTGTGTGTGTGTGTGTGTGTGTGTGTGTGTGTGTGTGTGTGTGTGTGTGTGTGTGCATGGTATTAGATACAGTTCAGTGAAAATTTGGAACGGATTGTTAAGGTTTCTGTTTTGTAGTTCGTTGCCCAAAAATGGCACCATTCATGTTAATAAATGCCTATTTTACACCTCCATGTTTTCACTGATATACCTTTTTAGTAAAAAGACTCTTTTGTTTCACAGTTAAAAGGTGTATTTAGGGGAGCTTTTCATTATCTGAATCGAGGGTCTAAGGAATAAGGGGGTTTTGCATACTCTATGGTTTTTAAAGACCCTAAAGACAAAACTAAGCCACTGTTTCACTGTTTTGGTCAAAGTAGAAAGTTGATTCCAGCAGAGAATCTCTAAAAAAAAAAACTTAACCCACTGTCCACTACCTGTTCAGCCCCAAGCAGACTCGCAAAGTTCGTAACTAACTGTTAAAAGTACTGGAGCATTTAGCAGCTCAAAAGCCGAATATTTCCCTCTGGACAGGGTGGAGACCAAAAACAGAGCAAAACGAGTGTGAATATCGGACTTGGATTCATCAGATGATCAGAAACATGACAGGTTAATGATATTGTTGCTCTGTAACATCTGGATGTATAAATAAGCGACTGTTTGCTATTGAGTTTACTATATCGACTCAAAATGTGGTGGCACGTGGGTGTTGTATTCACAACTTTTTTTTCCGCTGCCCCCAAGTGGCCATAGGCCTTGACACTTTAACCACTCTGGTTGCTTTTACTTTCTAAAACACAGGAAGTGTTTATTTAAAACAACCTTGGAAATGAGAAACACCAGAATGAGGAAGCGGCAGCCACCGTTTTTCTTACTGAAATGAATAAAAAAAGCAAACCTACAGCAAGTTTAAACTAAAGGAAGAAGAAATCTCTTGGTAACGCTCACACCACGACTCATGAGAAATGCGGATGCACCAGACCAGCGAGGGCTCGGTTTGACCAGAAGTAAATTACTGAATATTTTACATACTGTGGGGGCTATTGAGTTGTATCCTAGATTTAAGTTCTTCTTTTGGAATTTTGTCCAAAATGACCAAATGACCAAACAATAAAACATAACACATGAACGGGCTAAAAACAGAGCTGTGCTGGTGAGATTATAAAAGAAAAAAAAAAAAAACCTAAATGAGCTGCATCTCACCATGTGGTTGCTGCGAACCTCACAGCGACATCTAGTACAGTCAGTCTTCTCACGGTCACACAGAGTTAACTTCACCTCCAACATGGCTGCCAGAGGGCGTGTTTGCCAGTATCCCAAGACCCCCCCCCAGTCCTTTTTAAATGCGTGCATGCATTTGTGTTCGCTGTGTTTTCTGTGTGCAGAAAGAGGCTGAGTGTGTATTTTTTTGCGTGTATTGGAATGTACTTATAATTACGTTTTATGAGTGTGTGCGTGTGTGTGTCTGCTTGTTTGAGTGTGTGTGTGTGTGTGTGTGACAGGGTGGTGCAGCCCTTTGTGGCAATAACAAAAGGACCAAATGAGAGTTTTGTCCATGTTTCAGGAGTGAGTGATGACTTTGGCAGAGACGCTGCAGATAAAACACTTTCAACCGAGCACATGGCCAGAACTAAAGGCAAACAGCTGTGCCTTGCACTCTCTCTCCTCCACTCACTCTCTGCCTCTCTCCACCACTCCCCCATTCTGTTTTTCTCTCTCTCTTCTCTCCCTCTCCCTGTTCCTCCTATCTCTCCGTCCATCGGCTTTATCTCTCCCATTTTCTCTTTCTTTATTTCTCTTGGTGACTCTGGTGGATTTTCTTCATCTGACTTCACTCTCTCTGTCCACACGTTCCTTTCGATCTTTCCTTCTCTGCTTCTTCTTTTCTTTGCATTTTTATTCCCTTCCAGCTTTTCATTTCGCTGTTTCTTCCTTAAACAGTGCGTCGGCTGGAAGTTTGTGGACTTGTTTTTGAAAAAGGAGGGTAAAAGTTCGCTCTTTCTCTCTCTCTCTCCCCCCGCATCTTTTTCTCTTTCTTCTCTCTCTCCCCGCTGTTTAATGGGTGGGTCGCCCCATTGTACCCGAACTCGCACACAACATCAAATATTATGGCTTTGCGTAATTGAAACTATGCAGCCGAGTGTGTGTCACTGCATATGGAATATTTTACGTCGCTCTTGTTAGAGATTTCGAACGCGAATGAAGAACACAGCATATGAGTTCTGAAGGCCGGTGTTGTGGCAACGTGGCCGAGTGTTTGGCGTTTTGTTTTTTTTTTCCCCCCTCCTCCACCGTGATGGACAGAGGCAGAGGTGTCCAACCGCTGAGGTGACGTCAGGGCTCCAAATGAGTTTTCAAAACAGTGAGGTGATTAATGAAAACATGATTAGGGAAGAAATCAGTGTGATAAACTGCGAATTCATTTCACTCTCCTGCGTGTACAGGGTGACTTTTCCAGTTTTTACATTGACATTTCATATAACTAAAATCTAAGTGTGCACAGGCCCTCCTCCCACGTACTGGGAACACAGAAGACGGAAGAGCCTGATCCTCCTGGAAACCGTTCCAGGAGGAACAGCCAGCATTCATATGTCATTTGCAACTCCAATACATTCTGTACAGACTCAAACTGGCAGGTTTTTGACATTAGATTAAATAAAATCACGATCAGCATTTAGGGTTCAATGTTTTTACTCTAACCTCTAACAGTTTACCCAAACTCGCAGAAAAACAACTGAAACCCTAACTAGAATATGTGTTGTAAATAGTTTTATTTTAAAATATCATAAATTTAAAATGAAGCATGAAACAAAACAACAAAATCTGTACCACAGAAAAAGAATATACTGTGTCCAGATCATTGATCTTGACTTCCTTTTAGTGCAAGAAAACAAAAACATGGGTTTTACCACAGTGTAAAAGCACAATGATAAATTATGGCCAGACTTTTGGTTCATAGCCTGTGAAGTTTCACACTGTCAAAATTAAAAAGTTGAGCAAAGAATCTTTTCAGTCACGGGACCCATTACACCTGATGCTGTGGCGCTTACAAGCCGGTTTCTCCCCTTGGTCCCATCTTCCAGGTACGTGTACCACAGCTCTAAGTGGATGGTGGCGGGGAACGCCGACTCCCCCGTGCCCCCGCGGGTCTACATCCACCCGGACTCCCTGGCCTCAGGGGACACCTGGATGAGACAGGTGGTCAGCTTCGACAAGCTCAAGCTCACCAACAACGAGCTGGACGACCAGGGACACGTAAGCAAAAAAAACCCTTTCTTTTTATCCTCTCAACTTCTCTGCTGCTAAAAGCTTTTTACGACATGCAACCATGGACATTTTATCAAGAAATACTTTACTACAGCTTCTTTGTATCTGTTTATGACTTTAGACTATATTTACGTATTTAGAGGATCTTAAAAAATCTGAACTTCAAAGAGAAATATGCCAATATTTGCTGTGACAGGGAGACAAAACTCATAAATTACACATTTTCTCATAAATAATTTGACTTAAAGGTATTTTTCAATGCTTATAGAAAAAGAACAAAACCTAAATAATGATAAATAATGAAACCAACTATATAACGAAAAAACTAGATCTTTCCACAAGGTTCATATCATGTTTATTCGCTCAAATTCCTCTTGCTGTGTTGCTTGTTCATGCGTTTGTTTTTTTTTTAATTCTGACATTTCCTATGTGACCTAAAGGCAACAGACGACAGGAGTCTCAAGTCTTTCCTCACATATTAAACCATCAAAGAGGTTCAGCGATGATCTCATCAGATAATCAAGTTTAATATGTCATGGTTTTTATTTCATTGTTAATGTTTTCATGGTGATTACAGGGTTTTATGCGGCTCATAATTCTTGGTTAATTAGATTAAACAAATGTCCAACAGTAATTTTGCATCATATTAAAACTCCCAGGACCTCAGATCAATCAGATGTCATTATTTTTAAAGAATTGCTGACTGTGCAGATAATTCCTGTAACAAAGATTGTAGCTATCCCAGCTGACACACTTTTGGGGTTTAAAATGTTCAAGCTGTGATTCATTAGCTTCATTTTTGTGCTTTTAAACCTCCTGCGACTCCGGGGGGGGGGTCTGCAGAAACCATCCCTCTCTCTCACAGCCGCAAGGCTTTTCTGGACCAAAGCGTTTTCTTTTTTTGTTTTGTTTTTTTGACGCCGCCGCTCCAGAGGGAAAGTCCACGCTGGCCCCATTGTGGACTTCATGCTCTTGTGACTCACGGAGCCGTGAGACTTGTCCAGAATTGATTGGATTTTTTTTTTTTTTTATCCTGCAGAGTGGGACAGTCCAGCTCAGCCACATGCGCCCCCCCCCCCTTTTTTTTTGAAGACAGTCCAGTCTGACTGAACATTATTAAGGCCCTGGATTAGCATGGAGAGATATTAGAGGTCTGGGATTTGAACCCACGCCCTTTTTTAAATATGTAATATTCATTTCCTTGTGGATCTGCAAACCATTTAGTAATGAAGGCGCTTAATGACCGAATTTGATTTGTAGCGCACTCCGGCAGCTGGGCCACTGACCTAAAATTTCAGCCTGACCACAATCTGTCTAATTTACTGCCTTGCTCGTATCCAGTCAGTAACAGAGGTGGTGAGCTAAAGTAAGTCTCTTATTGGCTCTTGGCTGCTCTGAATGTGTAATGTGGGATTCCTAGGTGAAATGTTTAAGTGTAACGCAACAAGTTAGGCCACAATTTGTTTGATTTACTGCCTTATTTTCACTTTATACTTCTCTGTAGTTAGAAATGGATTTAATGGGGAAGGGACTGTATTAGAAGCAGGAAAAACCGTGTTTGCTTTTGGTGATTAGCTTTGATTGGCCCCTTATCCTAAAACCTGCAATGAGAGGCTGGGAAAATACTCAGCGAAATATTAAATTGAGTGATATAAAAAATGACCACACTGTGCAGCTGCACTGCACAACCCCTGCAGTTAACCGTTTCCAGCGAAAAAGGTTAACTGCAGCACAGCTCTGGTAAACCCCCATGTAGAGTTACTGGGTGGATGGTAAACGTGGTCGGAAATCTAGCGAAAGGCCAAGTGTTTTTCGTCGGGAGTTGGAGGAAACCAAAGCGGAGCCAAAAAACTATTTGCAGATTGGACAATAGGTCGGAAACAGAAGCTCCAAACAAACACCAATACCACTTTTAATGTCTGACAGATGTGTGATGAGGTGACAACCTTAAAAAGCCCGAGCATATTGTTGTCGTCGTGTGTGTGTCTCATCTTTTCTTTTCTTTTCTTTTCTTTTTTTTAATCCTTTTCTGTCTCTGAGAGACCAGGAATTGATTAACGAATTCAGCTCACACTTCGATATTTTGATCATCAACCTTATGCTTGGTTTTAAATCAGGGAGGTGATGAGAATACGCTGCCCTGACAAAAATAACATTACACTTGTGCAAAGTGCATCATTTAAAGATCATAAAAATATGACAGATAGCGACCCCCCACCCCGGGAAACCACACCTCGTAACTCAAAGCTGACACCAGGACTTGTGTCAGTTCTGCCTGAGCTCCACATACTCTTTTATTAGCTGATGGAAAGTCAGTGTAAACGGGTGGAGGACACACCACCTTTTCTATCCCATGACCTGAACGCCGAAAACGGTGGAAGGTCACGTGGCGCTCTCCCGTCCTGACCGTCGCACTTCGACAGAGGAGGCCGCCTTCTTGGCCTCGGTCTGAGTCGCTGTCGGAAAGAGCGGGAGGAGCTGCCACGAATTATATTTACTCCCCAAAAGCTCGCTGGAGGCGACGCGATGATTGGAAAAGCAGCGCGGCAGCAGCGCCATGAAGGATGAATTTTTCCAGCGCTACTGCCGCAAAATGGCGGCCCATGCGCCCGGCTAACAGGTTCCCGCAGACGATCACGCCAGCCCGCCGGTGACAAATGTAATAACATATGGGTGCTGGTGGGCGCGGATTCACATTCTCTCTCGGAGCGAGGGGAGGTTGTCTTTCCTGTCCCGCTGCTCAGTTTAAGGGCTTTTTTTCTTCCCCTGGACGGGGGTGTGGAGACCAAAGGAAATTAATTTTGGAGCTTCCTGTGTGTGTGTGGGCTTGTTGCCCATCATCCTGACTCATGGCGTCGCGATTCCTCCGCGTCATCAGAAACCGACACCGTGCGCGTCGTGAATCCCCAGACGTCGCGGTTCGGCAACAGAAGCGGGAGTCTGGGTGTTTTGTGTTTTTTTTGTTGTTTTTTTTTTTTTTAAATTAAAAAAAGGTGTTTATCCTCGTGTGTCAGCTGTTGCGTCATCCTCCGGCCGGTAGACTCCGAGGAAATCGATGGCTGCATTCGTACTGAAGAAAACCCCTTTAACACGGACACAAAATGTACTAGTTAAAAATTAAAAAAGGTTTTAATTAAAGCATGTGGCAGAAAAGGATAATTATCCGCTTCCTCCCTTGTATAAGAAGCAAACACAAACTAAAATTAAAAAAAGAAACACATAGGAGTGAAGGAAGATACTTGAACTGTTTGCTCAACTTTGAGGAACTTGTACTCCACAGTCGATGAGTATTTCCATCTAATGCTACATTTCAAGAGGGAAATGTTGTATATTTAACCACAGTTACCACTTCTTCTGTGGATTGATTACCTTGACATGATTTATCGGCTCCACAGACAAGACATTTTATCGGCTGAGATGCGACATGTTGCTGATGGTGATTGATTGTATGATTTCATTCACTGATTTAAAATAAATAAATAAAAAGAATTCGCCATAATTCTGCACTGCTGTGGTCGCAGTCATTTTAAAGACAAGAACGCAATAAAAAAAGCACGATGGCTTGTTTCCATCGAGGTCAGTGGTGGAAGAAGTATCCAAATACTTGGCTCAGTAAATAAATTAGAAAAATGTAAAAATACTCAAAAACAGTACTCATTGTGGCTCCAGTGACCGTTAATATCTTATCATATTTATAATCCTGGATCATTATTAATGATCCATTACTTCTTTACAAGTTTCATTTAAATATAGCAACTATTTTATATTTTATTTTATATTCTGTTGGGTGGTTTATGATCCGATCATGTTTTTTATGGGAAATATTAAACTGCTGTAACTATGGATGTCAAATAAATGTAAGTGAAGTAAAATCAATGTTTTCCCCTCTGCAATGTAGAATTTTGTAGGTTGTATAAAGTAGCTGAAATGGAGTAGTGTCATTACATTGTACTTATGATCAGTACTATTCTGCCACTGATTATACTCCACATATAGATTAACAACTAAACTTTATAAAGAGAAGTTAATTACTTGATACTGGTCGTAATTTCTTCTCTAGGTTTAAACCTTGAAGCATTTTGGGACAATGACAAACTTTCTTGCAACATGAATATACTGAACATATGCACGGGTGACAAAAATAAAGGAAAAACCTGGAGGATTAGTGGAGAGACAGGACGACAGCGGCGCCGTCCGCAGGGCCCGAGGGGTCACTGAAGGGCTTGATGAGTATGGAAACGACGTGACTCACATGCTGTGGCCTTCGCAGTCACCAGGTCTCAACCCGAATGAACCTCTATGGGACATTTTGGACCGACGGGTTAGCCAGAGCTCCCCGCCACCAGCGTCAAAACGCCAAAACGAGGAGGAAAAAATCTCTCGGAAAAACAGTGTTCGATCCCTCCAGCAGAGTCCAGAGGCTTTCAGACAACAAGGCCGAGGCGCAGTGGAGCTGTCCTGGCAGCTCTTGGTGGCCCAACACCTTAATAAGACACTTCATGTCGGTTTTTCCTTTAATTTTCCAGCCCTTTGGATACACGTATATAATTATGCCTCCAGCTACGTTTGCACCATGGCTTTGTGATCTTCCTCCAAGGCTGCACCGCACCTCCATGAAACCAACGTTATGTTCTGTTTTCATGGAATTTTAACTCATCACAGCAACGCGACCAAAGTGCATTGGGTTTGCAGTTTTCTGATATTTCTATACGGAGTATATCGTACTATCAGCTAACAGTGTGCACCCCCCCGACACCTCCTGCCTATCCGTTCTCGTTAAGCCCCCCCCCCCTCGCTCTGCCCTGTTGTATGTTTTCTGTCTGTCCCCACTGGTCGATGGGAAAACCTAATAAAAATGCCGATGCGAGCCGAACTGGCCAAAAGAGGGTTTTTTTTTGCTTTTTTTATTGTTGCTTCCTTTTTGTTTCATAGTTGCTTTGTTGTTAATGATTCATTTCATTGCAGCGCTGTTGCTTGATATTGCCTGAAACAGAGTCTACCACGCAGGCTGCTTTGAACATTTGCATGTTTTTCTTCAATGCAATGAATCTGACCTTTCACAGATTCAGTTTTTTTTGTTTGTTTTTGTTTTTTCGCATGACAGGAGTAATATGCATGACGCGCTGTGGCCCGGCTCATATAGCGTCACTGCTGGTGACCTTAAGTAAGAGTCCTCATTGTTCATCGTTTGTATCGAGTAATTTCACAGGGGAAACGATAGGGGCGTGATGTGTCGGCGTCTCTCGGGCGTGAATGTCCGCATGAGTTTATAGAGGGGAACTAAATGGACGCCAATGCCCGGCATTAAAAAAAAACAAACGAAAAAAATAAAACCCCAGACAAAATCACTCGTTAAGCCCAGTTTACGTTTGCGTGCGAGTGACCGTCAGCTGAGTTCGTCTGGCCGCTCTCTGAGTCATATGCTGTGACTTTTCGGCCTCATAAGAGTTTGCGATCCCGCTTCCGACCGCGTCACCTCGGGCTGGGAACACGACTCCTCTGGGCCTGGGAGGCAGTTGTGCCTGTGTGCGTGTGCGTGCGTGTGCGTGTGTGTGTGTGTGTGTGTGTGTGTGTGTTCATTGCGAAATCGCTATGGCTAAAACATGACTGTGATTCAACCTGTGTTCAGTTCATGAAAGCTCTGCTGTTTGTGTCTGGCGGTGGACCTTTTCCTCCCGAAGCGGGAAAAGCAGAGGACTGAGGTTTTGCTTAAGCACTTAAGGACAAAATGCCTGAACAGACAATGATAATCTACATCCATCTATATGCAGTTTTGCCGGATTTGCAGTCATTCCATGGAAACTTTTATCTCTGACACCACTACTCCACTAGCCTAATTCTGCGATTTCCATTGTCAAAACGCTGTTTTGCAATTGAAAGAACAGCTGCAGGGGAAACAACCCACAAAATCTGAAAGCATTTCTTCCCCCAGTGTAAAACTGACGCTGAGACACGCAGCCAGGAGACATTTGTTTCTAAGGGGGAAGCGCGATTTTTGCGCAACTTCAACCGAGCACCCGAGGGGAGGAAACAAAAAAAAAAAGAAGGGAGACGCCGCAGCACCGCCTACGTGGTTTGATTGACACTTGATCTCCGTGTACAATGTGCCAGAATATACCAGGGGAATGAGAGCTGAGCGAACGACACCGGTTGGACACAACAACTTTGGGGAAAAAAAACAAACAGAGGATTTTAAGATTCAATAATGCATCTGCGTATCTCTAGGCAGGAGCACAGTCTTATTGTGTGTGTGTGTGTGTGTGTGTGTGTGTGTGTGTGTGTGCGTGCGAGAGATTTAAGGGTCTGGAACGTTAAATGTGGTGTTTCTGATACTCTGAGCTGCCCCCCCCCCCGGCCCTGGTTTGAAATGACCCCCTCTGTTGTAGCGGGGAAGGGAGGTCGGGGAGGGGGATGGGGGTGGTGGGGGGTTGGCGGGGGTGTTCGGCTCTGGGGAGGTTTTCTCACTCGCAGATTAATCAAGAGCAGACCGCGGCCCCGAGGCGAGGCTGGGGCCGACGCCGTCTGACGCCTCCTCTCCGCTGTGAAATAATCCTCGGCCCTCGGCGTGGCTTGGCCGCGCAGGATCAGTGGAGCTAATTGATGTTTTGAAGGAAGTCCGTGTATTGTGTGTTTGAAATTCAAAGGGGGGGGGGCAGGGTTAAAGTTTTGTGTCCTGTCTTGAACTTCTAAGTTTTAGAGCCACAAACCCCCATGCACATACAGATTTGAGATTTATTACTCTGGTTGTAAGGGCCTTCATTTGCCAGATTCACTTCCTAAACCTTAAATCCTTCACAAATTCTTGCCGAACCCTCAACGAAACCTGATCCAGCTGTCAAAAAGTTAGAGATCTTTTTTCTTTTAATGTAACTTCAGTGCCATTAAAGAAAGATAAGTATCTTGAGCTTTTTCATGTTTTTTCTCTGGTTGTTTCAATGTATTAAAAGCAAAAACAAAAACAAATTTGTAGAAGTTAAGAATGGGTCGTTTTTTTTAAAGGACAGAGAAAACCAGGTAAAAATACCCTCAAGTTGGAAGACGTCCAAAATCATCTTTGCTTATTTTCCAATATTGTCCACACAAAGACAGAGACATACAAAACCCAATTACCACCACAAACCCACACACATATTCTCACACACTCGCAGATTCACACGCAGAGACACAAGATTTCTGGACTAGTGTTTATTGTTTTTGATCTTAATTTTACTTCCGTGATTTGGATGAAACTTTTGCAAACTTTTCAAAACATCCTGCCTCCCAGACGATTGATGTGATCCTTCAGACTTTACCATCAGTGATCATGACATTGACAATACTGGCTGCACTTCACCTCCTTTCCTTCCTTCCTTCCTTCCCTTCCTTCCCTCTTCCTCCCTTCCAGATCATCCTCCACTCCATGCACAAGTACCAGCCTCGCGTCCACGTCATCAGGAAGGACTTCAGCAGCGAGTTGTCCCCGAACAAGCCCGTGCCCACCGGGGAGGGGGTGAAGACCTTCAGCTTCCCAGAGACTGTCTTCACCACCGTCACCGCCTACCAGAACCAGCAGGTACTGCGGCTCCTGTTTTTATTTTCCTTGCAGGGAAAAGTGCATTCAACATAGTTTATAACAGGATTCAGAAGGGTGATGCACTTTCTAATAAACCCAGGCAAAATGTGGGTCGTTTTTTTGCCAGTTTTCTATGAAAATTTGATCAAATTCAGAGGTAATTTTTCTAGGAAAAACTCAAATAACTAAAGAGCCTCAGTTGTGACAAAGTTGTCTTGTTACTACTATGTGTGTGTGTGTGTGTGTGTGTGGGGGGGGGGGGGTCTTTGTCCTCTCAGTTCATGCTTCTCAACTTGACCTTTACTAAACTTAGCAAAATGCAACTATTTCTACTTTAATTCCTAAACATGAACCATTTAGATTAGGGAGCCAACAGGAAATCCCATACGTCGTAGTGGGAACCAACAATGTTTCCTTCTACAAGGTTTTAGAAACAAAGGACAAGCTGTGACTTAAGTAATGCAATTTTTTGCAAAACAGCACAGAAAAGTTTAGCTTAATTTATTTCAAGCTGCAACGATCACAAACGCCTCTTTTCTGTGCCCTTGTCTTGCAGATCACCAGACTAAAGATAGACCGCAACCCCTTCGCTAAAGGTTTCCGGGACTCCGGCAGAAACAGGTAAGATGCCGGGGGGAGGCGGGGGGGGGGGGGGGGTCCGTTTGATCAAACCGAGCACCAGCCGGACCCCGCAGCCGGTCGCAGCGTTTCCCATGCTGCCCATGGAAAAATTGCATCCTTCTTTTTTTTTTTTTTTCCTTTTAATATGCAAATAATCCTCTGAAGATAGCACTTGTTTCCATATGCTGCTCCATACGAAAACAGCTGCGTTGTCGGTTGCCAAGAGGAACAGTTCAGATCTGCGGCGCAGAGAGAGACAGGCGGTGGTGGTGGGGGTTGGGGGGTGGGGGCGCTGGTGGTTATACACTCATCCCCTCATTACTGGCATCAGTGGCTTGTTGGAGAGGAAACGCAGGAAACGCAGGAAGTGCTGTCACAGCTCTTATCACCACGTGGCATCTCTGTAGCCTCAGACATGGAGATGATTCAGCTACAGTACAGTGCCAATGCTACACTGTAACCCCCTGCCCATAATATTAACTGTAAATTATCGCCAAATTTTTCCCACATTCTTTCACGTGGCTGAAGAGTATAAACTTTACATTTTCTGTTTTGAGTGGGCTTTTCAGGGATCTGGGTCCAGAACACGTTCACATATGTTGAGTGCTATTGAGTTTAAGCTCTGGCTCCACTATCCCCCTCTTTTTTTCTTTTTTCTTCATTTTTTTAGATGGTTACATAAAACCATAAAAAAAAAAAATATTTCAACACATAGTCAGGACCCGCTTCAAGCTGAAATACGCCTCGGTCGTAAAAAAAATGTGCTCTGAACTATGGTTACATGTAATTTAGTCTGTTTTAACGCTACACGTCTAGACGTCTTTTGACCTGGAAATCACAGGATCCGTGCTCACGAGCCGTTAATACACCGTCTAAAGTGGCTCCGCCCCCACGCGCCCACGTGCCGAGCAGCTCAGGCAGTCGTTCAGCCTCACGGGCTTCAGGACCCGAACAGGACTCTGTGAGATGTGGTGAATCTCAGCTCTCACACAAGGCGGAGAGGGCACAAGACATGCAGTACACACAGAACCAGGAAACACGCTACTACTACTACTGCTGCCACTACCCTTACTGCTACTACCATTACTACTACTGCTGCCACTACCCTTACAGACTACCCTTACTGCTACTACCATTACTGCTACTACTACTACAATATTACTACTACCACTACTACTGCTACTACAATATTACTACTACCACTACTAAAAATACTACTTCCACTGCTACCACCATCAGTACTGATACTACTACTACTACTGCTGCTACTACTGCTACTACTACTATTACTCCTACTACTACTGTGACTGCTACTCCTACTACTACTGCTAATATTGCTGCTACTACTAGTCCTTCTACTCCTCCTCCTATCTCCTACTGCTACTTGTTCTACTCCCACTACTCCTCCTCCCACTACTCCTACTCCCACTACTCCTACTCCTACTCCGACTACTCCTACTCCCACTACTCCTCCTCACACTACTCCTCCTCACACTACTCCTACCCCTACTCGGACTACTCCTACTCCCACTACTCCCTCATGCAGACAGGAGAGGCCGTTTCACCGTTTTCTGTGGCTGTTGAAATGTTTGACCACAAACAGCAACAGTCTGACCGGTCTGATCCTTTTCGTCCTCCCACAGCTGTTGCATCAGCTGTGTTCCTACTACCAGCTCGCTGATGTCAGCCAGATAAGAGCTCTCCTATTGGCCGAAGACACAGCAGAGTCAAAACCCATGTTCGAACTAATGACTTTATTTAAATGGGTTTGATTTTTCCCAGTAAAGACAAGCCCTTGGTTCCTCCTCTTCTTTCCTCGAGTTTCCTCCTCACTCTCTTCCTTTCCTTCTTCTCTACCTCTCCCTCGATCTCTCCTTTCCCCACGATTCCTCTCTTCATCTCTCAGTTACCGAATTATCATATCTAACGTTTGTGGAGGAGAGAGGGAAGGGAGTGGGGGGGGTGTTGGGTAAGGGAGGCGGGGAGTGTAAAGAACCACCAGACCCCTCCGCACATGAAAGCAGCCCCCTCATCTGGTCCGCATTATTGGCACACAGATATTTGAGACATCTTTTTTCATTTTTCAAAACAATAGGCCGTTTGATTTATGAAGTGACATTAGAATTTCATTGCAGAAAAGCCACAGATGAAAAGATAACGGAGAATGAGATATTCGTCCGCAGCGAGAGAAAATGAATTTGCCCTCACGTACCGCTCTGAACCCCGGCCCTGCTGGGATTTGTTTTGTTCGGATTGGAGTCGGAGCCTCGGAGGATTCGTAGCGACAACTGGGATCCTTTCACCTTAAAAACCCTTCTTCGAGTCATTCTGAATTTCATGCGCGGTGTCTCTGGCTCCTTTTTTATCTTTGATCACTCGTGACCCTTGATCTTCTAACTGCTACTTTTGCATAATTAGGGTGATTTAGGGGTTTTAACAATCTCTCTACTGTAAGGTCACTTTACATAATGGTGTCTGGTGTTCGGAAAACGTAACTGTAGATGCTGAAGTTTGTAATTCAGCTCATTGCTATATTGGATTTCACACCACAGCTAAGGCGTTTAGTTTTTTCTCTCTTCCATGTAGCTCAGATCTGATTTTTGATTTAACTTTTTGGGAAAAAAAAAAAGGAAAACCTGCATATTTTTAGTTCAATGAGAATCAGAAGACGTCTCTATGGGTATAATGTGCTGCTAAGGACAGTTAAATTTTGGCCCCAACCTCTGCCTTGAATTGTGAGGATGAGCACTGATTATAATAACTTTTATTTATAATTCAAAAAAGGTTGTGCAATCAGCTTTGCAGTTGATTAAAACTACACAAAGAAAAATACGGAGCAAAAAGGACGGACATTGAAAAGAAAACAGAAAAAACATCCAAAACTGTCAGTTAAAACAATTAAAATCCACAAGAGATAAAAGCAGCATAACCCCCCCCACCCCCCATGGCTAATATCACCATTGAACTGGGTGGAGTCTCAGTGGTGGTGGAGGCCATGTTTGCATTGGTATCAGGTGCAGCCAGTTGGGTTAATAATGTAATAAATAATACAGTAATCAGATTTGTGATTGGCCCCATTTTATTGAGGGAGGGGGCGAATGGCGCTCAGTTCCTGTATCAAACTGATCCTTCGTCTTCCCCCTAACAGCTCCTCAGTCTGATTAAACCAAAAAGAGAGAGACTGTCCAGTGTCCAGCCAAATTAAAAGCGAGGACAGGTTTTACCTGGGATTCACTAATGCTCGCATGAAAAGTTTAATCACATTTTATTTGGCATAAATCCTCATGAAAGGTGTATTAATGGGAGAGGTGATGAGATCACGTATACACCAGTAAGTATTCTAAACTATTATGAACCAATAGGATAAAATCCAAAATCCTGAACATTACAATATGTGAGCAGATGAGAGCCAAGAAGTTTCTGAGAGGAAACATGATGGAGTTTACATACGTCATCTCCTTTAATGACCTAAACTCTATTTCAGATTTGCATTGTAGGTGCTTTAAAAGAACCGTTCAAGGAATCTGAATTCTGCTTTAACTTTTTTTTGAGGTTGCATGTTTTATTCTCATTTAAATACTTCAAGCCAATACTAGAAATGTTTTCAAATCGTTGAATCTTGGCTCAGATCTAAAGTGCAATTTGCTGGTCCCGAGCAACGCAGACGGGGACTGGACAAGGTCAAAGGTCAAAGTTTGAAATGTTGCTACACGACCATTTATTTTGGTTAACCAGGCTTTTGATTCGGTTCAACCCAAAGCAAAAGTAGAAGGCAAGAGCGGCAATTAAACAGCGTTGGAGACAAGGACCTGAAAACATTAAACCTGGTGTGACATCATTTCTTATTGTTGTTCGACATCAAGTCGTCCAAAAAGGAACTAAGTTACTGTTTTCTTGCTTTAAGCAGCGAGTCAAGTGCACCGTGAACGCAGCCTGTTTGCTGTGGAGCATTTCCAACGACTTCCATCTTTAGGGGGAAATTTAAGTTAAAAGAAAGGGCAAATACCTGCACTGCTAATTCTCGGATTAAGGCTCCAACTTTCCTTTTTTTTTTTTTTGTTTTAAATAGCATATTGATATAGAACTTTCCCAGTTTCCTGGTTGTGTCGTCAGCTCTGTCTGGTGACCGGGGCTTTTACGGCCGGGCGAAGGGATACAGCTCATTTGTCGGGTTTTTTTGGGGTCCCGTGAAGGCGGCATGAATGAGCGCAGTGATGCTGGGGCCCGGGGCCGCCCCGATTATCGCGGTGGCACTAACGAGCTGCCGCGGCCGGGGGAGTTTAGTAGCCCTAAAATAACATGCCGCGCAGCGGCCGGGGCGCTGGTTTTCCCTGGGACGGGGGCCGAGGGTGGGGGGGGGCAGGGGAGTAAATCAAGCAGGAAGGAGAACCGTGTACAGATTCAAGATGAAACGTCACCTAGATTTATGTGCATAGTAAAAAACCTGCTCCTTTTTAATGGCTCTAGTTTCCTCTGAGCGGGACTCCGGTTACTCCCACCCCCCTCGCTCTCTTCTTTCTGATACTCTCTCATTCAGTCTGACTCATTTACCACGTCTCTCTCTCTCTCTCTCTCTCTCTCTCTCTCTCTCTCTCTCTCTCTCTCTCTGTCTCTCTCATTCACACACACATGCAAATATCAATGAATATCACTTCCCCTTTCTGTTCAACTAATCTTGTCAATATTTTTGCTCTTGCTGGCCCTCACCCTCATCCACTGGCCCTCACCCACATCTATCACTCTCCTTTTCCAGTCTTATATTAGTTACACACACACACACACACACACACACACACACACACACACACACACCTGCGCTGATCATATGTTTTATGACTATTAATATAAAAATAGCTTTTATTTTCTCAAAGCCATGTTTTAAAGTTGGTCTTGGTGGCCACTTTATTAGATACACCTGTACAGTATATTGCGACTCTGTGGAACAGCCCCAGTCTCTCTGCAATGTCTAGGTTCTGTGGATATTGTGGGAAACATGTAAATTAAATTACATATTTATTACTGAGGTTGGGTAAAGGTTTTGTTGTACTGGGCTACGTTATAGGTGTTTCTAATTTTTTTTTTCCGCTCCATTTACATGCATGAGGAAGGCGTAATATTTAAATTCCTCTCTGAGTATGACGCCGTCAAGTCCTCAGTTCTGAGACATAAAATTTAATCAGTACCTCTGTGACGATATGAAAGAAAAACCCCTGAACATTAAAAGGCATCATATAAGTCGACTTTATGGCAGAACAGGTGTGTTTAGCTGCATTAGATTGTATAGGTGTGTTTAAAAAAGTGGATATTCAGTTTATATTACAGTAAAACAAGCGTCACATAGAAAAATATAAATGAGATTTTAATTTGTATGAATACGAGGACAGTGCCTTTGCATATTTGAGAACTTGGGGCGGCTGAGGGGCCTCAATAGCAAAGCATCTGGTTCCAAGTGGAGATTTTTTAATTTTTTAATTTTGAATTTTTATTTTTCTTATTTTTTGGAACAACCAGCGCCGCCCAGGTCTGCCAGAAGAGCTCCGGTGCCGATCGGGCTTGTAGGGAATCCGCAGGTCATAGATACAGGTGGGAGCCCGGACATGTGCGGCTTAAAACCAGATTGTTAAATCCTAGAAATAGATCAAAATCCATTCTGAGATGAGACTAGATTCAGCCTCATTGTCACTGGGCAGAGTCCAGGTACAAAAAGCTGTTGGGGTGAGGTAAAACAGTGGCTGTCAGAAGTGGGATTCGAACCCACGCCTCCAGGGGAGACTGCGACCTGAACGCAGCGCCTTAGACCGCTCGGCCATCCTGACTAATACACAGGATGTTTGTAGCTTGCTTCTTTTTCTGTGCTCTAAACTTTCTCTCTCCCTCTTTGCCCCCCCCCCCCCCTTCTCTCCCTCTCTCCATCAGGACCGGCCTGGAGGCCATCATGGAGACTTATGCCTTCTGGAGACCTCCTGTGAGGACGCTCACATTCGAAGACTTCACCAACATGCAGAAGCAGCAGGGTGTGTAAACGCACATCGTTTGTCTGAGGTGTTGTCTTCTCCTGTACAAAGTCGATAGAAAAAAGTCCATCTCGTCCTCTAATTCTCACAGTTTTCCTACGGACAAATTATGCAAGCTTAAAAACTCAGAGCAGTTTCCGCTCTGTCGGTCAGGGATCCGACCCTGTGTTTCCACTTTCTACTTGGTATTGTTCTTGAAGGTGGGCGCAAACTGACGTCTCAAGAGAGAATCCGTTGCCGCTTTATTCTGAAGGACTCGCTTTCAAATTTGATGATTCACCTCCACCTGGCCACAAATATGCATTAAGCTCTGTTGTTAGCATTTGTTGAAGTGTTTAAATGTTTTTTTTAGTGGCAGATTTCACCCTACTTAGTGTCAGAAACCCGACAGAACCGGACTTTTCTGATCTTTTCCCCTCAGACAGAAACACACATTGGAGCTCACTGACCCCAACTGATCAGCCCCCACACACACACACACACCCAACCAAACTCAAATTGGAAAATCTTCATTCCCGAGTCCAAGTCACAGTCTGCTCTTGAAATGGAGAAAGAAATGTAAACTGAAACCTGAGATCCGAATAGTCACTGATTGGGATCCTTTCCAGTGAGCTTGGGTGATATTGAAACGAAACTCTTCCATATTTTGCGTGGGATCTGAGTCCACAGAGGCCGCTTTGACAACCACTTTGGTAACACGTCACATTTATTGTCGGCGTCAATGCCTGTTGGTGTTTTTAGGTAAAGTAATAAATTGTTAAATTCAACTTTGAGAGAAGTTTTTTGCGGTGATTAGCATGACCTTGGCGCGTGTGCTGTCCCAACCTGAACCCTCCCTCTGCATATTTTCCCACTTATATCTCAACACACACACACACACACACACACACACACACACACACACACACACACACACACACACACACACACACACACACACACACAAACACAAACACACTCACACACACCCTGCATCAGCCACGGTTGTCCTTCGCTTGAGCTTGGCCATACGCGGCTCCTCTGGCAGGTCGGCCTTGCGTCTGCTGAACTTTTCACATCTCGTGCAGGCCTTGAAAATAAGACTGTTGAACAAAAGCTCCGTGGCTCTTGGACGGCTCCGTGACACGAGTCAGCCTCGGGCCGGGCCACCTCCCTTTGTGCCGGCTCCAGCAACCGGCACGGGGGTCTTAGTCATGGTTCATATCAGGGGCCTCGCCTCGCTTCGATGCAACCCCGTTTCCCTCGTTGACACCCCCCCACCCCGGAGGTCGGCGCAAGGTGACAACGCCGTGTTCTGTCAGAGCAGGCAAACACGTGTTTGTTATCATTAAAACTCCTGCGTAGCGGTGCGGATTTAATTAAAGTCCTCCGCCGCCAGTGAACCATGTGTCCCCCTGTGAGGACACCGCGGCGTCCGTGTGCTGTGTTCAGTAACTGTACCTGTATACGAGCCTGCAGCTTTGCCCTTGTAGCAGCGGACGCCCCTTTTCCCCTCCGAGTAATCAACCATTCCCCCGAAGCACCTTGAGCCCTTCAAACCAGGGGGAAAACATGACATCACCAAACTATCATCCTCTCCTCCCTTCCCTCTCTTTTTCCTCATATATTTCTACCTTGCCTCTTCCACTCACACACTCTCTCTCCCCATGTAGCGCCCCCCCCCCCCCCCCCAGAGCACTGCAGCAATATTATCGAAGGCATATGGTGCAAAATCAGAGCCCCGGCCAAGCGAGTCCTGGATTATTTAGTTATGCCTCCTCCTCATTCTGGTTTCGAACTGAATTTCTCCAACAGCAAGATGAACCCCCGCCAGATTCTCATTAATAGAGAAATATGCGATTGATATCCCAAAGCTATCATTTCACTATGAAAGGTTTGACTTTAGAAGACGCAGTGTGTGCCAACATTTTTCTTCTCTGTGGTGTGTATATACATGAATATGGTAGACCCCCCCCCCCTTTTTTTTCAGCTGAATCAGTATAGCGCATGTCTAAACCCAGAGCTTGTAGTTTTTTTTATTGAGGAAAGGACTTGGGTTGGGTTGGGGGGGGTTGGCTCTGTTGACCAGACATGGTCAAAACTGGATCCACATTTTTATCTCCACATACCAGCAGTTTATTTTATGATATGGTTTGTGCTCTCTTATCCTGCGTAGGTTCAAAGAGTAGTTTGCAATTAGTCCGACAGTAGGAGATTGAAAAAGACCACGCAGATCAATGGGGTTATATATTAAATTGGTGACAGGTGAATGCATAAATGCGGCTTACTGCTCACTTTATTAGCCTGACTCAGTGCATGTGGAGCACAGGGAAACGTACCTATTAGCAACCACTACTGCATTTTGCCTCTGTCTGCTCCTAAAGAGGTGAGAGAGACAAGAATGACATGTTCAAATTGGAAGATGATGAAGAATCTGCACCAAAAAAAACCCAAAACAAAACAAGATCCCTGCTTTGTTCCATGGACATGCAAGAATAAATTTAGAATAATAAACAAAAAACCCAATCTGTCTTTTACACATTCCAACCAGTTGTAGAGCACATTTTCTCCTGCACTGCCAAGGGCTAAGGAGGATGTGGAGGTCTGGAAATGAGAGACTAACACTAATACCCCCCCCACAGGGAAATCCTGTTTGTTTCTGGCTACCCTCCATGGGGAGGTCAGAGGTAGACAGGCAGGGATTCGTGTCACTTTTACCATCATATTAGATTTTTTTTTTGGGGAGGGGGTTGGATGTATGACATGTTGCAGCTGAAAACCATTTTTCTTTAGCTCTTTTATGTATAAATGAATAAATAATAACTTTTATTCACTACAATACTGTAGAATAAACTAAAAAAAATAACCACATACGCTCCAGTTTGGTTATGGCTCATTAAACTGACCTAACAACTACAATCCGATTAATGATAATCCATCATGAACACCTGAATTATGACCTAAATGTTAAGGAGAATCTTGCCAACATGGGGAAATGATAAATGCCCAATGCCAATCCATTATTCAAGGAAATTCAATTTAACTTTAGGTGCAATTAACTTTTTCTTTTACAATTGATGATTTTATGGATTTCATGATTCCTTGATGCTGAAAGATGAACAGTGCATCATGGTAGTTGGTGTCGGTTGAGGACTCAGGCTTTTGGCTCGTTTGTGTCTCATCCACTAATGGATGATTCTTTCTATCAAAACAAACACTTCGGTTGCTTATGTTCCTAGTCAAACAATTCATAGTCTGGTCTCTATTGATCCTTATATTTTGGTATCTAGTATTTTAAGAATAATCTGCATTTTTGCACTGGTTGCACTATCCTGATCATACTCAACTGGATCTGGTCTCAGAAACGACTCGACTAAGATCAAAGGACCTGTAAAACATCATTATATTACAGCCCGTCTGTATTTCTGTGTTTTCCAGGTGGAAGCACGGGCACTTCACCCACCACTTCCAGCACAGGGACCCCCTCCCCATCTGGTGCAGCACACCTCCTGTCCCCTTCCTGCTCCCCTCCGACCTTCCACCTTGCCCCCAACACCTTCAACGTGGGCTGCAGGGAAAGCCAGCTCTGCAACCTGGGCCTGACCGAGTACCCGGCCTGCGCCCGCAGCAACATGGCGGCCCTGCAGGGCTACGGCGGCCTCGCCGACAGCTCCTACGGACGCCTGCAGACGGCAGGGGGCGCTGTGGCCTCCGCGCAGACCTCTGAATCCTTCCTGCCACAGAGGACTTCCTCCCTGATCGCTGCCGGCATGCAGGGGGGCACTCATGCATCCCTGACCGGTGGCGGCGGTGGCAGCGCCACCGGGGGCAAGATGGATGCCTACAGCGGTCAGCTCGGCTCCTTCCCGGCCTCGCAGCTTCAGTATGTGATGCAGGCCGGGGGCAGCTCCAGCTCCGCCTCGTCCTCCTCCTCCGGGTCCTCCCCTTCCTCCGCCCACATGTTCAGCGGGAGCCACCACCACGTGCAGCAGGGCTCCTACAACGCTTTCTCCCTACACAACCCCTACAACCTGTATGGATACAACTTCCCGGCCTCCCCCCGCCTGGCCGCCAGCCCTGAGAAGCCCCAGGGAGGTCTGCTCTGCTCCTCCTCTCCTGCCGGCGCCTTCGCCGAGCGCCAGTACCTGTCCAACGGGAGCGTGGACACTATGCACATGATCGGCAACACTACCAGCGGCCAGCAGGGCAGCGGCTCCTGTGACGGCCGCCAGTACGGCTCATCCTCTCAGATGTCCATGCACATGGTGTAGAAAGCTGAGATCAAACCTCACAGTCCTCCAAGTCTTGCAGCTGGAAAGGAAACCTGTAATCTACAAACCTGGTTTTGCGTTGATGTCGAACTGGCGTTTTTACATGAAAATGTTAACGTACCGAGGTACAAAAACCGGATATCATCTCATGTTTTTATGTTTTTGAAGACTCTCTGCCTCTTAAAAAGCAATACAGAGGGAGTCGACGTATTATTAAATTATCTATGTATTAATAGAGTGAAAAATTGGGACAGCAACTTTACTCTCTTGCCATCTTTGACAGGAAAGAAACAACAAACTCAGATCAGCATTAGAAGAGGAGGAGCCCACACACTCTGGCTCAGAAGGGATTATCAGTTGTGAATATGTAGTGGTGCAATAGTAGCAATAGCCTCTTCCAGTGACTCATTCTTGATTTTTTTTTTTTTTGGGGGGGGGGGCTCAAAAGGCCATGACATCTTGTAACCAAAGAATCTTCACTGTGATCCAAAAAGTTTTCTACTTCGCGCAGCACTTGTGTTGTATCGTTTTAGAAATGTCAAGGGGGTCAGCGCTTCGCCGCCGCGGCCCGAGGGGTTTTAGCTCGAATGAAAGGGACAACTGGAGGAGATCGCCGGGTGACTCACTGCCCTGCATATATATGCAGGAGTATGCGCGGTGGAGCGTCCGGGCGGTGCAGCGGCCGGCGGATGTGCCAAGACAGGGTGAACACAACACATGGACGCAAGGAAGTCAAGGAACCGCGGGGTCAAGTTAGCCGAGGGACTCTCTTCACCCCCGAAAGACCCACATACACGGGAGTTCAGGACCCTACCGCACATTTCAACACGATTTTTTTTTTTTTCCCCCCTCATAGACTGGAATGTCGTCACTATTTTTGAGTGGATTATGTTTTCAAGCATATATATATATATATATATAAATAAGATGGCAAATGCAAATCGATAACATAAGCTTAAAAAAGGTTGTTGTGTGAAAAGTTATTAAAAAGAAGCAATAGCAAAACAGAGTAATTAAAGTATGATTTGGTGTGTTGTAGAAATGTGTATTTAAGTGCTGAGCAGTTTAACAATTTTACAGGTCGATCTGTTAAAAAACAAAAAAAAAAGTGTGAGGAAAAAAGGGAAATAGCAAAATAAACCCCCCCTTTTTTTGGAGGCATTTTAAAAAAATGTAAATACAGGTGCCAAGCACATAAAAAAGCTCAATAAACGTTTTAATTCATGTACATGGTTTTGATTTTTTTTTTCCTCATCATTAGCAGTAGATTTTCCAAGTAAACCTATGATTTAAGAGAATTACTCTGCAATAATTAATAACATACTGTGTTTTCCAAACCAAGAGAACAGGGGGAAAAAAAAAAAGATGTTTTCATTGGTAATTTGCCATGGAGACCCCCCCCCACCACCACCACCACCACCAAAACTCAGAGGAAACAGAAGTTGCTCATACAAAATAATTTGGAGCACATAAGCAAAACAAATTATGGTGTTTATGGTAGGTAATCAACACAATAATGGTGCTTTTACATGCTGGATGTTCTATATTTCACAGCTATTTACTAATTGACTGTTGGAAACGATGGATAAATATTTTAAAAAAACCCAACAAAACAACACACACATGCCTGGAAATGGGAGTTTCAGATTGTAGCCGTGGGAGTTGACTGACCAGTCAGTCACAGCCTCTGGGCTACAATAACGATGAATGATATGATTATTAATCACGCAAGAGAGTGTTCTCCAGCTTATAAAACACACACATCTGTTCTCCTCCACATCACAGGCACGGGGCTTCAAACGCTGACGCAATGCATCGATCATAAACCAAACTAAAGGAAAAAGACCTAAAAAAAAAAGAAAAAAAAAGACAAATTTTCCCCCTGCTGGTTCTGTTTATTATGAGAATGGAGGATAAAGCTCATGTGCCAACTGCACTCAGCTGCGACGCCGTTGTGCTCGATGCACATAGATGTGGCACCTGTTTAAAAAGGGGAGGGAGAAATCCCCTTGTAATCATGCGAACATACAAGGGGGGGGGGCGTTCAGGATCACCCCCCCCCCGCTCCGCGGTTTCCCCCTCTTGTTACGAGGTTGCGGGCCGGGGTCAATCAGCATCCATTACACGGACGTCTTCTGAGCGGATTCTCCCCAATCGCCTCCTATCATGTGTGCGTCTCCGGCCCATGAAATATCATATCTGGGCCGTCATGAGAAAATGAAGGCAGGCGGTGGGACCGTAGAGACAGCGACCCAGTATTGGAAACACCTGTTTTTTGTATTTTTTTTTTCCCCAAAGCATGACTTCAAATAATGAGGCTGGAGGAGAAGCGCATGATTTCATAATTTGGCCCCGGTTCTTCTATCTGGACATTATTTTCAATAATTATTCACATTATTTGTCTGATATAGACCCCCCCCCCCCTTGTTCGAGCAGCATCCCAAAATCAACCCCTCCTCCACCCCCCTAACCCATCTTCACCACAAATTTTACTTCAGGGCCTGTTAAATTAGGAGATGTATCAGTAAAGAGGACCAGTATGACATGATGCACAGCAGGTTCATTTTCTCTACAGTAAACTAGGACCCTAAGTGGAACAGAATGGCCGAGCTTGAGCAACAGCCACCCGTTGCCTTTCATCATGGTGTCTTTCATTAAAAACTAATATATGTAAACACTCCCGTTGGTCGGTTGATGGCGGCTCGGGCATGGGCCCGGCCTGGCTGGGTCGGTACCATTAAAACGTGAAACTGCAACAATTGGAGATACAGGACCTGGGCATTTTAACGAGACCCTCTGACAGAATTGAAAATGAGAGGGATCTGGTGCCTGATCCGTGGCTTTGAGGACATTTTGAGTGACAGCAAGCCGACTGGAAAGTATCCCATAATCCCTCATGTTTCGGCCATTGATCTTTCTCTACGAACATATTTCTGACATTTTAACAGACTCGGAATCACTCTCCCGGGAACTCTACTGGATGCAAGTCCAGCCTGGTGTGTGTGTGTGGGGGGGGGGGGTTGACCATATGCAAAAGAGAGGAAAAACATTGTTTTAATTTCTTGGATCTGTGGGTCTGGTTTTGATATGACAGTGTGAGTTTATACGAGACACCCCAATTAGAAAATTCCTGGTAAACTATTGCCCTCTTGTGTTTATTCCCCTCTTATGC
Source organism: Istiophorus platypterus (assembly GCA_016859345.1). Lineage (NCBI taxonomy): Eukaryota > Metazoa > Chordata > Actinopteri > Istiophoriformes > Istiophoridae > Istiophorus > Istiophorus platypterus. The sequence continues at coordinate 4,830,447 of CM029122.1, read as the reverse complement.
CGGAGATTCCTCGGCTTGACTCATCTTCACTATAAATTATTGCTGACAGGAGACGTAGACCCACTTTTCGGAGGTGTTACAGTGCGCCTGACATGTGTATTGAAGCACTAAATCACTGCTCTTTCACAAAAGGGCTTTCACATACCTTCAGCCGCCTTACAGTGCCCCCCCCTTTTCTCCTTCAAGCGAACATCTTGAAACTATTTTAGGATTGATAAAGTCATGACACAGATGTCAAGCTTAAAAAAAAGAAACATACAGACTCTGGTGTTGTGGCCAATGTTTTTACAGTCACAGAAGTACAGATCTCTGAGGCCAAGATCTGTACTAAAAAAAAAAAGTATATCTACTGAGTTAAATACCTTATCTGATAGAAAATACATCTTATCATGTCCTGCGTTTGCCATCATCAGATCATAAATCCCAATTTACCAAGCTATTACTATTCTTATAAAAGGCCCTTTAGAGAAGGGGAAACCCTGTGAGCAGAGTTCTCCCAAGGTTTGGCATTGACGCGACTTTAATTTCTTAACGCATATCGTCGGCTCGTGATCTTTAGGCAAAACTATCAAAAAATGTTGTGAGAGAGGTCCGCGCTAGTGATTCCCTTCTGTCTGCTTATCAAAGACAAAATTACAACATCAGAATCATCAATGATCACAAGAAGACCGTGTGGGTAATGCTGAGATTCCAATAATAATAAAAATTGTCAGATTTTCTTAGTCATGACATGATTAGTGCATGAGAGAGAGGGAAAGAATGGTTAGGGTGAAGACCACAAACTAATTATTGTGTGTACAGTAGTGGGAAAAGTATTGGTCTTTAGTTGACAATCTGAACTCTAATAATCATAGGGGCCAGGAATTAGGCACTTACCAAGGTGGACTCATGTACCAGAATGCAATTCATTTTGCTCCACACTGAACTTTGCTTTCACGTCTGCAAACATCTTGTCAGAGCCGACGATAAGTTTTCTATGACTTTTCCTTTCTTGGACTGAAACATTTCGGCTTCTGTCGATGTTGTCACCAAACAAACATGATCAGTGAACCACAAACTCCTCCCATTGCAGACTTAATTCGCATTGGAGGAAAAAAAAAAGAAGAAAAAAAGAAAAAAGTTGTTTCTGGTCTTAGTCAGACAAAACATTTGAAACCAAGAGAGAAAAATTGGACCATGCACCAACTGTAAAGCTTTTGCTCCTCTCTACATACCGTTGTCACAGTCTCTTTTTTCCTCTAAATGGAAGAAAGATGGACATTTGAGGAAAAGAAAATTTAGAACAGATTTGAAATTGACAGATGAGTGGAAGAGCAGAAAAGGAGACCTCGAGAGAGCTTCACAGCCTTCCTGAAGGCAGGAAGTCTCATGCACCCCTCGGTCTCCGAGCCGGGTAAGCCACACATGTTGGAGACGCAGAATATCATTTTTAACAAAAACAATAAGCACAGTTCTGAAGAAAGATGAAAAACAAGTATTTTCTATAAGGCAACAATGTATGTTCATGGCAATGTATGACAAGAATAATGGTGACTTTGACCCAGTACAGTATATTGAATGATTACTGCATTTACGTCAAATCTTGACAGCATAACAGAATGTATCATATCAGCCTAACATTTAATCCCATAAAATATAACAATGATTTTCTTCTTAAATTTTATCTCTAAATTACATTTTAGATAGCTTTAAAATTCAACATTAAGTAACAAAAAAAATTAAAACAAAATTAAGTTAGAATTACAGACGGTATAAACATATCACACTTACTGTATGTTCTAAGAGGTTTTAAAATTATATTCAAACCCAAGGTTACGCGAGATTTCCTTAAATGTACACATTGTATGTTTTATCATGTTTTGCACTGTTGGTGAAAAAGAAAATTATCTGGTGATTTGGGAATTTGTGTGTCTTGACCACTATTTAAAATATATCTGTGTTAAGACAGTCCGTGTCCTCATATCCTCATATCATGTGTTTGCAACAATGGAGCCACTGGTTTGCTTGTCAGAAGCTGATAGATAGAGGCATTTTCGAGCTATAACCTAATGTATCTCGACTTCCAAAGACCTTGTTTTGACTACATTAGTTCCCTTACACTTAACCCTAATTCTACCCCTGTATACGCCAAACCTCAGTCTGTATCCTCAATCAACTCCAACTTTAAACCAACCTTAATCCCTAGTTTAACCAACAGCAAACCAAAATGTTAAACCCTAAAACAGATTCAAGTACAGAGAACTGGCTAAAATGCATGCATTGAGACATGTACTTGTACTGAGGAGTACGCTCAATAACCCACACACACACACACACACACACACAGAGACACACACATGAAAAGGGGAAATACAAACACAAATATTCACACAAACTCAAAAAAAGGCTTCAGTGTTGGCATGCAGGTCAACAGGAAACCGTCTAAGTGATTTCTCTTCTTCCAGAGGAGGGAAAAGAGATGTTTGAGATATGGTCGACCCCCACGGGCAGGTGGTTCTGATAAAACCACCCGGCCCAGATGGAGACAGGCCCGTTCCAGTCTGTCCCGTGGTGCCGTGCCTGCTGTGTACAAAGACGCCCTGCTGAGAAGCCCCCGGGGTTTAAATGAGAGGTCTCCGGTGCTGTGTGGCAGATTGCAGTCAGGTCCTCAGAGATCCAGCGTATAGTGTGACTGACTGGGCAGGTGACCTGGATATTGAGACCCCCACCGAGGGCTGATTTCAGAGTGTGAGAACTGTTGGTGTCAGAAAGATGTGCAGTGGTTAAAAAAAAAAAAAAGTAAGCTAAGCGGAGTAATGCTCAAAACATAGCAGAATAATCTGTTAGTCAACTGGTAGAAAATGAATTGCCACTTAACTGATGAGGCGAAACAAACTAAATGTGTTTACAGCCAAAGCTAATGATTTAGTGGTAACAGCATTCACAACAGGCATTTCAGCCATTCATCTAACACATGTCTGACAGAACAGAATTTTAAATCAGTCCAGGTGTCTACACAGACAGAGTACTTGCCCATGTTTTTACTGGCGATTTCATGACTCAAAGTGTATTTTTACACTTCAAGGCCCTGTATTGAAGCTGCTGCTTCGACAATGGCAGGGACAAAAAGGCGAAGCCACTCTAGGGTTTGGGCAGGAGGCTGAAAGCGAAAGTGAGTCTGAAGGAAGAGCAGGGGACTTGGGTCCAGAGTAGGTGCCCAGCAAAGGGGGGGGGGCTGGTCAGGCCAACAGGAGAAGCTAAGAACTGGATGCAATGGAGGCTGGCAACTGGAGCATCAGTGCAGGCACTCAAATAATCTGTCGGGGCATCGCCAGCTGAGAACACAGCCTCAGGAGCAGGCGATGCATCGTGAACAGGTCGGCTGTCGGTAGAGAAAGTGTCAGAGATGATGGCCTTGAGAGCAGGCTGGGTGTTGGAAGGTACCCCTAACTCAGAAAAGGCTTTACATAGGTGGGGAGCCCCGCCTCAGGACCAGACTGTGGAATTGGCTTGACATCCGTAGGGAGGACCAACTCAAACAGATGAAATGTCGGATGGGCAATGGTGGCTTTGGTTTGCGGAGCAGCTTAGGGGACCAATGTCTTTGGGGTCCACGATTCCTTCAATGGGCTCCACCTCATAGATACTTCTTGGAAATAACAAGATGAGCTCCCTTGCTGAATGTCTTGAGGAGCAGGATCAGGCCAGAGGCTAGCTGACTTGGAAGCAGCCTGGAAGTCAGAGGGCTGGTGGCTAGCTGACTGGGATGCACTCAGGTGGCTGACAGGCCCCAGGACTAGCCAGCTGGTATGCAGGCTGACGGCTAACAGGTCCGACACCAGCCAAATGGGAAACTGACTGGAGCCTGGCAGAGACTGAGGATTCCAGAGTTGTCAGCAGGTGGAAAAAACGAGTCTAATCATCCGTGGTGTAGGACAAGGTTCAGCCCACTGTCAATCAGGCACATGACTAGTACGTCTGTTGCCAGTTGACCTTGAGTTAGGCAGGGGGCTAGCCAACTGGGGTGCAGGCTGGAGGCTAGGTGGAATAGGCTGGGGAACAGGCTGGTGTCCAGCCATAGGAGAAGCAGACTTGGAGGCAGGTCTCTGGGAGGCATGTGGCATGGCTGGGTCGGAGGTAAATATGATAGGCTTGCAATACACAGGACATGGGTCACAGTTGAACAAACACCTGTAGAGGGCTACTTCTTGGGCAAATTCAGGGTCCTGATTCTAAAAGATAGCCAGTGATTCCAGGAAGTCTGGCTGTTCATTGAGAAAAGGGTCTTCAGATACTCCAAAATACTGCCTGGTAAATGGCAGGATGAGGAAGAGCTTGTCTGTCGGGTCCATGTTAGGTCAGATCGTTCTTTCATGGTTCATGGTAGGAACAAAGGCAGGGAAGACCCAATCACAGAGTTACAGGCAGGATGGTGAGCTAGAGGGACTTTAATAGAATAAGTGATGAGGACCAGGCTTACAGACAGTCGGACGAACAGGCAGGTATTAACAACAGGTAACTAAATACAGATAGCAGGACTAGAAGCCCACAAGAAAAGTGAAGCACACAATCTGGCAAGTGAATGGGGAAACAGGGTATAAATACCGGGGAGCAGTGGAAGGAAATGAGGAACAGGTGTGTAGGTAAGGTAGGGAAGATCTAATGATTGGAAATGGAAAACAGGTGTGCAGGTAGGTCTGGAAACAGGAGGAAGGTCCAGGGACATCTGGTGGGCGGGGGGAGTATGACAGGAGGCCAATAAAAAGGGCTGAGACAGAATTCATCACAGAAAATAAGGAACAGCACCTCGTTTTCTTCCCATGGAGACTGACTGACAACTGGGGGCACTAAAATATGAATGCTCTTGATTCCCTGCTTCTTCAATGTGATATCTGCTATTAGTACAATATAGTTTGTCTACTGGTTTTGGTTGAACTAGGAATGTAAGTATCTGTCAAAGACATTTGAATGTAAATAAATGTCATGTTTTCCTGTTTCTATTTCCAACATCATAACAGTATTTCATCCTATATCCAGTTAACTGAAACTTTTTAAAGCGTGATATCCAAGTTGAAACTGGTTAAGACAAAAATGACACTAGAAAACCATTCGGATTTACAGGGTGACGATGGTCCCTTTTAAATTTATTTTTTTTTTTACTATTTTCTCATTCCTGAACCTTGACACTTGATGACTGTTTGGTTTTTTTTCACCGGACTCTGAATCTTTGAAATGTCAGAAAGTATAGACAAGCGCAGGAGATCTGCTTACACAGTTGCTTTATTAACCACTCAAACTGAAAGAACTGTCGCCATTAAACTCTACTCACCTGCAGGGCTGGTGGTGCAGGGATTCACATCAAATCTACGATGTATTTGCAGGCACCTTTGGCACTGTGGTCCAAGTCCGCTCTGAATGAAGGAGTACAAAGGGGAACGAGCCAGAGGTCAGTGCCATACATACCAGGGCAACCCATAAAAACAACGCTTATAAGTGTGCAACAGCATGCCTCCCTTGTCCTTGTCAGGCCCACTGAGAGGGCATTAGGAGTTTTCCATTTGCTACGCTCATTATTTTTATAGGAAGTTTGCTTAACGGTCAATGTAGGGACGATGCGAACGACCAGGCAGATTGGAAAATGCAGACCTAATACCCCCGACTAAATATTCTGAAAAAATATTCAACCCAACACACATGCGTTCTATAAATCACCTTTATAATGCTTGTCACATAAAATGTTACTACAACTGTGGGCTTGAGAGCATGTCTGCTGTGTTAAAGTTGGCCTGATTTCAGGACAGCCACGCAGCCCTTGCCCCCACCCCACCCCATCCCACCCCGCCACCATCAATCTATCTATGGGGGCCATACGTGCCTGCTGGTGCGTGTCTGAATGCAAGTTTCAGAGTGGCAGCTGCGCTCTCTCATGGACCTCACCTGCACCGGCTGGGCAGAGGCCAGGGACAGATTCGCAGAAATTTCACGGTGACATTTCTGAGGCCGTCAGCGAACGGAGTGTCTGACTTATTACTCTGATAAAACAACATTCTATTGTAGTCCGGCTAACGCTATTAAACAACACTGGGATAATCCCCAGTAATAGGCCTGTTGAAAGCTGAATCACACCAATGCTCATTGTGCTGACCAGGGTCGCATTGCAACGTGTGCTCAGAGGGGAAAACAGGAAGCCCGGGGTGCTCTCTCTTTTTTTCCCCCGGTGGAATTGGGAGGGCTGCAAATGTTCAGCAAGTGCCTGAGACCTGTGTGTCAAAACTACATCACCGACCAACTGCTTGAACTCTGCCAAACCCTCTTTTAAGTCCCTGAAATGCACAGCTGGAAGACCAAGGCAGACTGTGAATGTGTGTGCCCCTGTCTGAGTGGCTTCTGTGTTTAGTTACAACACACAAATATGGACACACAGAGGCAGGGAACAGCAGAACAACATGGTATAAGAATAGATCGGTCATGGAAGTTGTGTGTTTGTGTATTAAATCAAGGACAAGCTCCTTACCGATTACATCAGGTTGGATTGCATGTGGGGATATCATTGGTGTTCCTGGGGTCAGCATGGTTTAAGGACACGTGTATTTCCTCAAACCTTTTTTGCAAAAATATAATCCAAACCTTTTGCCTCCAAGGTCGCAGGCAAAAACCAGAGCTAGCATATATAAACCATCTTCTTTGAAAAAAAACACAATCATGCTTTTGAGAAAGTCACGATATTAGAACATGAGGTGTTGCAATCTCTGCAGCTTTCCCTTTATGGCCATACTTGGAGCTCAGTGGTTTCTGTGTGTCAATTGTGTTATGCTCTTTTCCTGAAGTGTTATCAGCTCTTGTTGTCATTGTGCTGCCCGCTTGTAACTTTAAATGTCTTTCGATGCCTTCATGTACAGGGTACGTATAATATAATCTATGCAGGGCACAATCTGCACTTTACACTCATCAGGAGTGTGTGAATCAGTCTGTATGTGAAACGGTTCAAGTTCAGATGTCTCCCAACACATACAGTTTGTGACCCCCCCCATCTAATCCCTCACACCTGCTACATAAAGGAATGCAAAGTTAAATTTACAACCACGAGTTAAGACCCAGTGGAAAGAAGATTTTAATTGAGGATGTTGTGACTTGTGGACTGCGTGACACAATTGTATGAATTACTTGGACGGCTTACTTCAATAACTTGTCTGCCCATTTCAAATGAGGTCTTGATTGCCGGGGCTGAATTCTAAAGAGCTGTTAACTATTATAAAGTCTCAGAATAAATGCACAGTAGCTCTAACTATTTAATTCATGTAAACTTTTAATTATAGAAATTCAAAAAGTAGGTCAACAGGTCTTGGCAACTCCTACATGTGGCTCTATGTTGGTGACTGCTTGATTGAACTGATAGAAACCTGTAGATGTAGGTTAACAAGGATCAATAAAAATCTATGCGAATGTAGACGCCAGTGTAAGTTTATTATTTTAGATACTGCAAGGAAAACATGCTAATGATTACCGAATTGTCATAGTGGCAAAATTGCTCAGAAATCTCATACTAATGATACAAAAAAGAAGGTTTTACCTTTGGTTAGTGCCAGTTGGCGTAACTAGCATGTTGCTAATGCTAGCCAACTGTGGATGCCACTCTGAAGCATGTTTGCAGCCTGGAGACTAAAGCAGGAGAACAGTCTGTTGAATGTTCATATTTGTTTCATTTTTAATCTTTAAACATCATTAACATGCCAGACTTAGAGTTCAGTAAGACAATACTGTTCATATGTGCATCTACTGGTAAATTGTGGCAGGGCTGCTATCTAATAGCCATATATCAATAGGCCCAATAAGGAAAGAAGGATACACATAATGATGGTTAAGAGGAGGATGTAACAGAAACAAGTTGTTTCAAAAAACTCCTGCTGACTCAGTTAAACAGTTTTCACCTGAACTGTTGTTGTTGGTGTTGTTATTATTATTTATTATTATTATTATTATTATTATTATTAAGCCTGCAGCATTTTGCAACTTCTGCAGAAACTATGCTGGAGATAACATAAAGGGCGAAATATGGTTATTCTTACTCTATCAAAATACAGTAAATATATATTTCAGCATTTGATTTTGTTCTAGACTAATGTTTAGGTATTACTGTTGAATGTCGGGAGTCTGCAAAAACAATATAGCTAATGTAGAAGTGTCCTTTTCTAATATTTTGCATGTATCCAATTTTTGAGCTCTATATGGTAAAAGTACATAACATTACATACATTTACTCTTTAATCTTTTTTTACTTTTTAAAAAATTCTTCTGGCTCAAAACATTGATCCTAAACAGCTGCATAACAAAGCGGTTGCTATATGACGCCCAGGTACTGGTATGAGTAAATCAGCGGTTTTGCGGTCACAGGTGTGCGCTTACTCATGGGTGTTTTACAAAGACTTCAGATGTGACTCAGCCAATCAGAGGAGTGGCCTGGAGCAGTGTGTTTTATTATGAACAGGGACTAGGGTGCATACTTGCGAGCAGCCAGGTCTGTCGTCCAGATTGAGACCTCATGCTCACAGCCCTGGGCTAACGGTTCGTGTTTGGGCCGCACAAATCAGACCAGAGCTATTCTGCCCTGCTGGGGCACCTAATCCACTTAAAGCCAATTACAAGACTATTACTGTGATCGCCTTCCAGAAAATGACAGTGGGGTCTCTGCGGTGGAGGGAGGCAGACAGCAGGACAAGCCCCTCAGCTCTGGTCCTCCACCCTGTCTGTGTCCAGCGGCTCTGGACTGAATTCTTTCTCTCCCGCTTGGCTGCTACATCCATTAGCTGCAGCCGCCGCAATGGATATAATCACTGTTTGGGCTACAGGGAGGGAAAAAAAAAAGGTGTTGACGAATGAGTTCCTACTCTGGCAAAATGAGATTTACTGTTCTGTGTATAAAGTGTTTTGTTGGGCTGCTTTGAGGTCAAAGGGCAGACAGCCTCACACATCAACTCCTGCCACACTTTGACACTTTAACTGATTGTGAATACATAATGAGAAACCAAAAGATTTTGTGTTAGGCTGCTGTCACAGGATGACATGTTATGTTTTAAGTTGATAAATCAATAAACATCTTCCTAACTGCTCAGTCTACAGTGTTAAGCAAAGTTCAAGGTCAATTTAAAAAAAAACATTCATTGCCATTTACCACTGAAGTTGAAATCTGCAGGTGTCTCATTGTTTGTCTCTAATTTGGTGGCGTTAACATTTTAGTGAGCTACAGTATTAGCACCATAAAGATCACAGTAAATAATCTGAAAATATAGTGGATTCCCGCTCTGGGCCTAATATGAGCGGGATTGAAGCAAAGTTTTTGAACCCCAATATTTTAGTATTGACTCGGCAAAAAATGCTTTGGTAAGCCTCTCAGCTAGTTTCTGCTGTTTAAAATCAACAATATCCAGCTATTATATTCAGCTTTTTCATGCTTGAAGAATGTCTCTCTCTGTTTTTTTTTTTTTTTTTAAGTCCATCTAAAAGCCAATTGCAATCAACCACAGAGGCTCTTCCCAAAAACTGCTGATGCTGGTCAATAAATCCAGCAGCTGGATGTGAACCCTCGGCAGTTAAGAGACACGGAAACTGTTTTATGTTCACTCATACAACACATTCAAAGTATGAGTGTGTGTGTGTGTGATACAGTACAGCACGTTGATTTAATTACACAGGAAGTAGACCCTGGGACATTTTTTACTTCTTATTTATGATGTGTCGTGGCAGTTTGCGTCTAAACTAACCAAGAGGGGGAGAAAACCAGGGTGGTGGTTTGCCAGGAACTTAAACCACTTGCATCCAAAAAAAGGACAAAACTCTGTTTTGATATTTAGCCATGACTGTGACAAATGAATGCACTTTTATCTACAGATGCCCCCCAAAAAAAGTTAGCAAGAATGCACCATGGAGGTGTCTGGGTATGAGAAAATAACTGACTCAACAGTCAACAAAGGAAATGAGTTCATTATTGTCCTGATACCATGGCCACTTATCACACACATTTAAAAAAACTGTTTAAATCATCATTTGTCTCTTAATGTCCTTTTTGTTTTCAGTTATCTCATCAGCAAGTAGCAGCTCTAGCACATACTGTTGCTATAATTATCTACTGCTCCTTGTAATGTTCCTTGTGCACCGATTTAGAAATACTGATTACACTGTTGACCGGAGCGACTATACATTTCAGGTCTCGCTTTATACTTCCGTAACAGATGCCGGAAAACAATTCAGAGAAGACTTGTTTCTTGTGGCTAAGCTACTAGCCTGTGGGAGGAACATGCTACATGTGGCAAAGCTATTGAAACAACCAGTTTCACCTACTCTTCCCAGTAGCTTTGCCACGGTTCTCCCGAGAGGGACGACAGCAAAATCTCCAAAACCACGTGTTTGAAAAAAATTCCTCCGGTAATTATGATGAGGGCAAAGGAGGAAGTGAGGTGACACTATTATAGGGTGAAAAAGCCAGTGCTGGTAGGACGGATCGTTCAACAAAACCTTGGTTGCCAACACAGGAAATGGACGTTTATTTCCAGTATTCAATTGCAAGTCAAGTAAGTTTCTTTTAATCATGACTGCAAATGTATCTTCAAGCTTAACCAAGTTTTTATTATTGTAACCATGGCCACAACACTCCCCTCACCTGACAGTGTAACTTCACCCCGACCCTCCGAGCCCGGCCCCATCCACACCACAATTATGAAAAATGCTAAAAAGGGGGTAACAGGCTGAGAGAGAGAGAGAAGGTAGGGGGCACCGCACTGGAGGTCTTAGGGGGTGGAGGTCTTTTCCACTCCAGACATTAGTGTGGTGGGGGACCATGGTGGTCCCGAGTCATATCATTTCATACCATTGGCTCCGGCCCCGGTAAGGCCCGAAGCCAGAGTCAAACATATAATTAGAATAGCATTTTTGTGAAAAATTCCAGTTACAAATGTACGAGACAGTGTGCTGCTGTTTAAGGACCTGCTGCCATCCGCAACCACCGCTGAGCCATGAGGCTCAGCAGGTGAGAATGGATGCAGGCCGGTGCTTGTACAGCCGTCAAAACCGCATCAATACTGAAAAATACTATGAAAAGGTTTGTAAAATATAGCCTGAACTATGAATGATAAGTCTGGATCAGTGAGTATTTGGAAATGAGCCTAGTTTCACAGACTCCCACTCAAGGACGGGTGCTGGGGGAGGGTGGCGTTAGCATTAGAGGACATTAACACTCTTATTTTTAATATGAATTTCATGGTGTCAAGAAGTTCCACACGGTTGACTCCGTGTCAGCACTGGCATTGATTGGATGATTTAAAACAATTGATGGCATGTTGACCCATTTTCGACCCATGAAATGCAGATTCTTATAACTAATACAAAAAAAACAACAAACTCAACTTCAACAGCAGCTCTGATGTGTTTTGTCACAGTAGAGTCATTAATCATTCACTTTACAGTTGAAAAACATGTTAAAGTGTGCAGTTATACTTATACAAAGGCCTTGTTTAAACCCAAACCATGATCTTTCCCTAAGTCTGACACATGCTGTTTTTGAGCCTAGACATAAACCTTAGCGATAGCATCAGCACAGCATTAAACTGTGTGGGGTTTTTTAAAACAGTGGTTTAAAATCATTTTTGAGGGCACAAACAAAATGATCCCTGTTCACCACAAAATGCTTCTTCGTGGAGAACATGGACAAATGATCCATTCTGCTGCCTAATTTGGTGACTTGTTAGTAGTTATTAGGATGTAGCAGCCAGCGGGCTGGTTCAACAGTGTGAGGCATTGACAGCGGGGGGGGGTGACTGGCCACCAGCCTGTGCCAAACACACACACACACACACACACACACACACACACACACACACACACACCCTCTGTCCTGAGAGCTGGTCAGCCGGGTGGGCACTGGTCTGGTGTCAGCTTTGCGTCTGACTCACTCATTCTGTCATTCTGTCAACTTGCTGCTGCAGGTGCACCGAACGCCAGAGAGTAAGCACAGTGCTTCAAAGAGCCACACTATGCACAAACACCGCTCACTTCATTTAGTGACACTGGTGTCCAAAAGAAATGATTTAAGTGGTAGCACACAGAGAGTGGTGTGATAATTTACACCACAAATTAATAGGTGGATTTGTTTGGTGTGTATGTTTTCTTTCAGCTATTTCCGTGTAAAAGTGTAGTGTTGCTGTAGTTTAACTGCTTTCAGTGCAGGGTAGCTTGTGGCTGGTATTGCACTGGTACTTTATATGTATAAAAACAGACATCAACAGACATCTAACCAACATTTCCAACAGGAAAAAAATCTATTGTGATGTATTGGTATCAGTAACATGCTCATTCACTTTTATATATACTCACAGCAAGAAGAAACAAACCAAATTACCATTCTCACATCATATTTCTGGCCAGGCTAGTCTGATATTCACTCATGAACATTTGGTTTGTCTGAGCACTCGTTTCCTTAAAGCAAATGCAAACTGCCTTATGCATACGTGAGTTATGAAACACATCGGCCAACAGCTGCTAAAATGCTACTGCATAGAATTCTCAATCGGGTGCTAATTCCTAAATGATTATATAGTGAGTGCATTCTAAATATAACCACTGAGGTTTTTGTTCTGATCCGTTGTTCTGTCCCAAAGTTAGATTGGGTCGATTAAGTTTGAGGTCAGATAATTGGAGAATCAGGAGAAATTCTATGTCAGCACGACTCGGCCAGGACTTTGGGGGAGGGGGGGGGGAGCATAGAACCAGCATGTCCCAGTGTCATAAAAACAGGGAAGGGTCTCAACTTGCTTTAGGTTAAAGTCAATGCAACAGTTTTGGAACAGTGAGACATGCTGCTCGGATGCCTGGATGTCCCAATGTAATTTTATATTTCTTTTTTTTTTTTTTTATCTCTAGTGAGTGAGTTGCCAGCTTTAGTTGTATAGGTTACGGAGCAGGCACGCTGGGAGCTATCTAGTTACCGGTGCCTGTGTGTGTGTGTGTGTGTGTGTGTGTGTGTGTTTGTGTGTGTGTGTGTGTGTGTGTTTGTGTGTGTGTGTGTGTGTGTGTGTGTGTGTGTGTGTGTGTGTGTGTAGGAAGGAGGGTGGGAAGGGGCAGGGGGAGCATTTGTTGAGTGGAAAATGGCCTCTAAAGCTCCTCTACTCACCTTTCGCAGTGACAACATTTAGCACGGTGTGCCGACTCCCCCACCCCCACACCCCCACCACACACACACACCCACACACACTCCCCTCTCTCCCCCACTCACCACTCTCTCCTCTCTCACCCTCTTCATCCATATTTCCTTTTTAAGGCTTCACAACCTGTTTTTGGCGTGATAGAAGGATAAAGTGATTTTGCAGGAGTAAATGCCCTTCAACAGATGGTCAGACATGACAGGGGATAGTGGACGATGGTGGTGGAGGGGAAGGACGGGGGGGGGTGTTACAGTTGGGGGTCTTGGTCCAGCTCCCACTGCGGTCGAATGTGACAAAATGCAAAGTGGAATTCGCCGGCCCCTCCAGTCCAGAATTGGCCCACAGAAAGAGCATGTGAGAGGCACGATGGCATGTCCTTCGCGGTCCGGGCGAGCTTGGGTGACAGCTGCGATGTTTATAGGCCGGCTTCGATGACAGTCGGGGGGTGGGGGGCTGGGGGGCCGGGGAGCTGGGGGGCGACTGGTCGGATCTTTTCAGACAGGAATTAGGTTTGTCATCAGATTCTAAAATCCCTCTGATTTATGACGTTTCCACTCCTGTTTTCCCATCCACCCCTTTGACCCCCACCAACAAACACCCAGCGGGGGGGGGGGGTGCGACGATGACATTCGGCAAAAATTGTTTGTTTGTTTACCTTTTTACTTTCATTACAAAAGTATTGATTTCCTGCCTGTACCAGCAGCCACTGCTGCGCCAAGTCTCAGTGCAGCTTGTTTCTTTGTCGGCAGTATCACGGTAAAATTAAAATCCCTCGTTGACACGTTAAACTTTCTTGAAACCATCTTTAAATTCAGTCCCACCCGAGCCTTTTTGGTGAATTTTTTCTTCATTGTTCGTTTATAGAAACTACTTCACTCACACCTATTTTTAGATTCACCGCCTCAAGCTGGTTTCTCAACTGAGTGATTATAAGACGGGTTTAGTGAAATAAAACTCAATCACTGCAATTATGTACAGCCATAGTTAGGTCCAACTACTAGAAACTTCTTTCATATCCCATCCAGCCTTTAGACAGATGTGAATCCTTGAGTCACATTTTTAAAGCAGTTTGAAACCCCAAAAGGTTTCGAGTATAATGGAAAAAACTGGCAAACAAAGTAATGCAAAGGGATTTCAGATTCCTGACTTCACCCCTTTTAGTCGGTTGAGGGGCAGTTTAGTTTAATCATGACATGTGTTTATATCAAATTTTTCAGTGTTTTTATATATATACACTCACTGTTTGAAAAAATGTCTGGTCCAATTGCCTTTTTCAGAAAATGAATATTTTTTCCTTTAAAACAGCAGTTCTGCTTTATTTCTGCACCATCTGAAAATAAACTGAGTCTTTTCCTTGATACAAAAAAGGAAAAACAATACCTTAGATGTAGAAGAGTAAAATCAGCATGAAGCCCTCAGTTCTGCTAAATATCACCACCAGCTGTTTCTGTACCAGTGGCTGAACTGGTGTACGCAGCGTCTACACTATTGGCCGTTAGAAGACTTACATTGTGTGGACAGGAAGAGCTTCTGCATCATTGATGTGTTAAAAAAAAGTAAAATACCTCTAAATCTCAGCAACAAAGGGAAAACTCCTGCTGCCTTTTGCACAAAAGGTTTTCTTTCTGTGTTGAAGCATGATATCTGTTTTTTTTTTAGTGTAGGTGAACAAGGATGTTGACTAGAGGGCCACCAGCTTGGGAGGGGGGGGCATCAAGGAGGACCGAGGGAAAAAAACCAAAACAAAATAAAACTTTGAGGACCTCATCTACATTTAATTGTGCATCAAATTGTTCTGCAATGTGCCCATTTTATTTACACACCTTGCAATGTTCAGCTCAGTTCATACTAGTCTGAGAATTACAGCAGCTGGACTGAAAGAGATGCAGTGTGGATATGGTAGATGTTTGAAATAAAGGAATATTGTCAGTTAATCTTACTTATTGATTGTGAGAAGATCATTTCCCATAAGGCTTCTATATCAAAATAGGAGGACAAGGAAGGAGGGGAGTGAAATATAGATGTACTGTATTATTGCCCTTCTCACAACTGAAAGCTGATTCACACTGAAGAGCAGGTATTCTAAAAAGTATTGAGTGGGGATTTCCTGAGCTGCTGCAAATCTGATATTTGGCTGAGTTGGGTCTTTTTGAGCTCCACCAGCTCTGACTCCCACCAAACTACTTATGACTTAAAAAAAAGGGGGGGGGGGGTTATAGAATTTAACATTGTATTAGTGTCAGAGAATCAAAGCATGACCAGATGCAGAGGCAGGGTTCGGGCAATGGTGTGTGCAGAGCAACGAGCCAAAAATAAGAGTCTTTAGAGGTCCAGACCTCTACCCAATGCCTTCGCCCAGGTTATACCAAATATATGCAAATAATCAAAGTTTCTAAAATCACACTTTGTATGTAGTGTAATTATAAAACAGGTAACAACATAGGCCTGTATCTGAGCTTTGCTGAAATTGTACAGTGAGGCTAAGAAGTGGAGCCAAAACTTCTGCCTGTTGGCAAGAATGTTCGCAGGCATTTTCACTGGCAGTGGCTTAGTTCTTCTACCAACCCTCAACTCCCTCTGCAAACAAATTCAAACGTGCATTTGATCACTGCAAAGGAATAATCCTGTCTGTCATTCGCTTGAAAAGGGGGAGGTCAGAGGTCAACCGAGGAGCATCTTGGAGCCGGGGGGGGGGGGCAGTGTTGTGCTGACTTCAGCAAGACAGATGTTTTGTCTCTCTGTGGGTGTCTTAGTGTGCTGGGTGATCAGGGAGGCAAGAATAATCAAAAAGCTGAATATTTTCCTGCTTTGCCTCAACCACATTGCAAACATCATCCAATCTGGGCAGTGTCCCTTGAATACTGAGCTCCGTGTTCTTGCAAATGTGTCCGATTGCCGAGATTCATGAGCTGGAGCAGCATGTGCTTAAGTGCTGTAGGTTGATGAATACTCAGTATCGCCGCTTGAACCCTTGTTCTAGTGTGTGAGAACAGAGGAAAGGCAGCATTGTCCACTGTGTGGTGCACATGGCTGTGCAGAACAGTGTGGACCGATAAATTCATTAGGACAAGCTGTGAAAATAAGTTTTCCTTTTCAATGGCCCCTGAATTTCTATGAACCACCCACCCACCCTGAGCTTATCCAAACCCTAAAAACAGATTATCTAAACCCTATTATTTACATAGAAACCTCCTCCTCTGATAAACAGACTGATTTAGAGGGAACACGTAGAGCAATTGTGTCTCAGCGTCTCGGCTGACCGGGGAATGAGATGAAAGAATATCTTGCCCAACAACCAATTAATGAGGAGATTAAGTGCGGAACATCTCTTTTAATAGCGGGGGGGGGCAGCACAGTCATGCGGGCGGTTTTACGGCCCCCCGGGTTGATCACCACGGGGAGGGTGGGGTAGGGGGGTTATTTTTAGGAAGCAGCATTTGGGAAATAAGTTTTTGGTTTCAAAATAGAGAATAAAAGCTGAGGGTCAGAGATTTTATCTGTTCCTGGTTTATGATTGGTTAAATCATCAGGTAGATTTAATTATTGCCCAACTCTGCAGCTCCTCCTCAGGACTAGAGAGCAATTTATCATATTATACTTTAACAATCAGATTTTACAGAGAACCAGATTATGTCATTTAACACATCCCCATGCACTTTGGTAATTTGGTTAGTGTAAATTATCAGTGATCAGATTTCAACTTATTTAGACTCACTGATTTTGTGACAGAGGATGCTGCTGCTCCCTGAGCTCATTGTGAGATGGTCGAATTTAACCAGTAGTCAAATGTTCAGTCGTAGAAACATATCTAGACCCTACAGGACACTTCCAGTTAGTCTCAGTTTTAGTCCGACTTCGGGCCGACTTGTTTTAAACACAAGGATTTTTGGTGCATTGGCCTCACCTTTAATTCGGCCGCTCCGCTGCCAGTAAGTAGCTGCAGTGCAGTGCACTTACTTTAAAATCGCTCACTTCCACTCTCACATGCTTACGCTGGTACACCGAGGCCTACTTAGAGCCCGAACTCTGATTTGACAGCTTTACAGCCGAAGAACAAAACGGTCCTTGAATCTGCTCGGCCTCGTCCGTAGGGCTTTAAATTTACTGTTTTTAATGGCAAATGCCGATAGCGCTCCGATAAAATACGAGCATGTCTGAGGTAATATCGGCAGCCAGAGACAACATTCTTTTAGTGTGTGCAGTTTGAAAACCTGACTCGAGCGATTCAACCGCTGGGCGGATGAGTTCTAGCGCTCTGGTCAGTCCAGCTTTAGGCTGAACAGTGAGGCAACTCTACTGCGCACCGATTCCATACCGAATAACATTCTAGTGATATTATAGATTGGAAAAAATAATGACAGAATCCATGGGTTTGCACCAAATGACCTCAGTCAATAAGTTGTTTGGATGTATTAGAGTGTATTTAGAGCGAATAATGGCGCCTACGCTCAATCAGGTGGACAGAAACATGTCTCCAGTTGAATGCTAACGTTGCTCTGTGTAGGCCAGGGTGTGTGAATTGTCAGTGGTTTCCAAATACGTAGCTATAATTACACAATGAGATGAGTGTGTTCCAACGTATTCCGCCATCAGTTCAGATTTATTAATCAATAATATATTAATGATTATTTAAGGGCTTATCCAAAGAACTCATCACAAACTTTTGCATAATTTCTGAGAATTTTCCACAAAATCCTAGTGAGGGGACTGTAAAGTTTATTGTTCTCCTGTGACAATCCCAAACAAAACTCATTGGGTTTATAATAAACTAACTGTCAATACCATAGATGTTTTCTTAATCTTTGATATTTAAAGCTTTGGCTGCCTGAAAACAATTTTTCATCTTATGCGTCTCTTTGTATCCTGCAATTTTGTGGAGGAACTATGATGAAAAAAGGTCGATAGGGAAAGGGGGAAGCATGGGTTTGATTTGCCGTTACCACCTTTTCCAACTTTTCCCTGCTGCATCAGTAAAAGTTTATGATGTACGGGAAACTTATTGCCGTTTTCAATGCTGCTGTATTTCAAAAGGAAAAAAAAAAATCAAGCTGGGCAGCATTTCCTCACATCTTAAAAAAATGACACCGAGCTATGTGACACTTCCCATCTCCTTACGATGGGAATTTATAAGCTCTCCTCCGCGCCAGGTGCTCCAACTGGGGAATGTAGGGGTGCGCGCACACATAGACACACACACACACACACACACACACACACACACACACACACACAAAAATATACACTTACAGTGCAGACACATGTCAGTCACATGATTTCTCAAATTAAAACACATATGGACAGCCTGAGACTCACACCCTTGAACACAGATAACCTCAGACACAGAGAGTGTGGAATTGTACACGTGTACAACTTTGTATATACATTGACTGGGTTTCTGTATATATAAATAATTATTCAGACAAACACCAGTTCATTAATCTGTGTCCCAGTGGAAAGGCCCATTGTTGTCCCTCCAGCTCCCTCCCTTGTCCTGCTGTTAATGGAGAGCATTTGACAAGCTGTAAATTCAGAGAGCAGAAATATAAATCACAGAGGGCACGGTGAGCTCGGGGGGGTTTACCCGCGACAGGATCTGTAGACTTTTGCCCCAGGGGTCATCTGTGCTATTCCAAACCCAGTCAAGCCGTTCCGCCACTGATGGGAGGGTGAGGAGTGAGGGGGCAGATGAAGGGGTGTCTGTGTGTGTGTGAGTCTGTGAGTGTGTGTGTGCGTGTGTGTGTGTGTAGGGAGGGTGTCAGCCAGGTCCACCATACTTGGAAAAAAAAAATATATCTCAACAAGTAGTATTTTGTACAGTGTTAGTCATGTGTCACATTTACTGAGAAATCATATTAAGTCATTTTTGCCTGTTACCGAGGCTTAATTTTCCAAACAAAAAAATCTCATTTGAATCTTTTTTCCGAACCCAATTGAGTTGTTCGAGAATTCTCTGGAAATTTTTTTCTTACAAGCACTAGTTTCAAGAAACCGATACTACATTAGTTACTTGAGAGCAAATGAATTTGATCAGGAGCCGACAAATACTGATCCCAGACCTGGAAAACAGCTTTCTGCTGCAGCTTTTGAAAATGGGGCTGATAGGAGCTTAGAGGCCGAATCATAAAATAAATGTGCTCTGAAACTAAAACATTGAGCTAAAAGAGGCTAAAAAGCTAATAAGTTCTGCAGAAATGGGGGATGTTCTGTGGGTTTGAATTAAGTGTATCCCCTTTCTCCCTCCACAGTCGCTTGATTCATCTGACTCAGAAGCAATCTGATTGCTCATAATAATCAGTTTAGAGTATCGGTGGACATGTGAATGTATCCAAAGCCCTAGAACCAATGAAAATTACAGATAAACTCTATGAGACTGCAAAAGAAGGCTTGTCGGTTCGTATGTGTTTGTGTGCACAACACCCAGGCTTATGTTTTGTACCAGAATACAGGGCATTGCAAGGGCATGGTGCAAGATGATCCCATTTATTTGTGGACTGAAGGTAAGTAGACTAAACGGAAAGGGTAGTTAATAAGTTTGGACAATAGAGTTAAATCACAGAAAATAAACAGATACAATGCAGTTTAAAGGGCCGATGTTGGTCAGCTAAGGAAGGACAAGGACATCACATGAGAAAGTTACAGGTCTGGGGTGACACTTGTTTTGAATCCGTAACCTGGCAAGGTGACAGGTGACAGGTGACTACGACTCTGTCCAAAGAACAGGGCCGGCTGCGAGTCCGTGTGGAACCAAATACACAAAGCAGGCTTTTCCATCTATGGTTCAGAACGAAGGAAAAACACACCACGGCTGCGATGGGATCCCAGCAGACGTTTGAGACGGTCCGGGCCTGCCGTCCAGTGGGCACATGGTCCGACGGGCCAGGGGTTGTGCCCCCCCCCCCCCAAAAAAAACCCCTGTGTTGCAATAAGATTCCCCTCCTCCATCTGATCTGCTCCTTTGCGGCTGATCCATCATCAGATGACAGTATGTGGCTGTAGCTGAATTTCTGCTCCACAAATAGCCGGGCCAGACAAGCCTCACTCTTTTTTTTTTTTGAGCCTCTGCAACCTCCTGCTATCTACAGTAAGTCATGCGTTGTGTGCGCCGGTCTGTGAACACACTCGGCCTGCAGTGCGAGCATGGCGACCCCCGTCGCTGCCCTTGCCAACCGAGCCCCCGCCCCCATGCCAGGATATTTTAGGCCCCCCCTTGCTCTCAGCTCTGTCTGTCCTCCTCCTCCTCCTGTTTCTCCCTGTTCGTGGCATCTCTCTCTCTCGATCTCCCTCCTCTGTTGTTGCCCCCCTCGTCATTAATCATCCGCCCGCTGGAGGTGGAAAAAAAAAAAACAAAAACAAAAAAAAAACCAAAAGAGCACCCGCTCTGGGACACAAGGGGCAATTTGAGCGGTGGCAACAACTTTGCGACTTTTCAAGAATATTCTTTCCCCTGCAGGGGGGTGGTTGGGGGGGGGGGGGGGGGGGTTAAGTCGCTATGAATCTGCTAGCTGACAAAAGTTAGCACTCAGCGGAGTCTGTCAGTAACCTCAGCCCCTGTCTGACGGAGAGACATCCACACCAACAATTAGAACTTAATAAATCAGTGCCCCGTTTTAACACCTTGATTTTCCGTGCTGAAGGGGGGGGGGTCCTGGAACGTGATGTCTTGGTTGGGGATGTCGTCTTTGCTAATTAACTCTTTGGGCGGGTGGGGCAGGAGCAGAGCAGACGTTGACTTTTAGGATTGTTGGAATGTTAAGGGAAGTTCCTCTTGAAAATATCATGATGTATTAACTTTTTCCTATTGTGGTGACCTGCTGAGTGCATCAAAGTTAATAAAGATACCCACATTATGATCAACAAACAAAGTTTTAAATGCCTTCAAAAATTTAATGTCAAAGCGTAGTTCGATATCTTGCACTGTACCACCTGCTGCTTCTAAATACTTTTAAAGTGATATTCCACCCCAAATTTAGGATTTGACGGTTAAGCTCAGGGATATCTGATACCCGAGTGTTTAAGAGATGATGATAGTGTGATGTGGAAGCTGTGAAATTGGCTGTATCTCAGTAAAATAATTTTTATTTCGAGAATAATGAGCAACCAGGTGAGAAGAAGAGATGTGGATTGTGCTGCGGGGCTGGTTTGAGAAGCTTCGATTCATATTTCGATAGAATTTTTTAGCCAAACTGCTGGAATCTTGACAGAAATCGAAACTACTTTTTCGTGATGAAAAAAAAAAAAATAGAAACTTGTTACAGTCACCTTTTAAGATTATGAATTTAGTTTTACCAAATATTCCATGACTCTCCAGCACTGCAATGATAAACACTCAGCTGTAGCTAAGAGGGCACAAGGACAGTTATGTATGTGCGTGCATGTGTGTGTGTGTGTAGGTACTTTATGTATGTGTGTGTTTGTAGGAAAAGGGGGGGTTGAGTGGGAAGAACACCTGTGCAACAGGCAATCTGTCTCTGTCTAAAGAATGTGACTGTGACCCCAGGATGAAGGTGAGTGTGTGTGTGTGTGTGTCACTGCTTTCTGCATACAGAAGCAGGTGCTCGGTTATTGTTCATAGTAATGACAGACAGTTAGTCATATCTGTCTGTCTATCTGTCATATCAGTTCTTCAATGCAGCACTGAGACGACACCATATCGGGCGAATGGCAGGGACAGAGGTCTTGTGACATTATGTTGTATTGCTAATGTCACACATGTCATTGCAGTTTGGAAGCTCGGTGGAAGTTGCACTGACGGCAAATATGTAGACGACAGACGTGGTTGTAGATGACAATCATGGTAACTGTCGATGGCCATGAACTACACACTTGTTAGGGGCTAAAAAAACTTTGTTCCCTCCCAACATCTAAAGTTGATAAGAAGTTTTCTAAACACCTCTAGTCCTGTCTTTGCAAAAGGTCGACTCGTGCACAGGAGGTCAAGTGTTTTGTTGTTCCTACTTGTTATGAATAAATGGAGGAGCAGGGGCAACTACGATAAACAACATTCAGCTTTGTTAGGCCAAGATCCTTGACAGAGCTGATGGCTAGTCCTCGGTTTACCTGTACCTAGGTTTACCTGAACCCAGGTATACCCAGGACTAGCTGGTTGAGTAGAGTCTGTAAAAAAACTGACCAAAAGCAGTTCTTGGTTTTCGGGGTCGTTTACGGCTGATCCATGTAATAAGTGTAGGCAAGAGGGAATTTCAATAGAAGTATGTTTAGTTTAGGTTTTACAAGGCCTGTTGTAGTACGACAACATTCGACGCTGACAGACTGAGGTTTAATTGAAATTCCCTGAATTCGTCAATGAGATTTTGAATTCATCAACAAAAAGGTGAAACAATTTCACAGATTCCACATCATCGTTGCTGTAGTTTGACACATAAGAAGTTAAGACCCTGCGACTCCAAGTTACTTTTCCCTGGGTTCTGGCAGCATAGTAATCCAGAGCATGTTAAGTCGTCATTATTATTGCCTGCAAATAAGCTATCAATTCTTGTTTTAACCTTCCACCGCCTGTTGAAGGATGCCGATCTAGGCCACTGGCATCGAGACACAAGCCTGCTCTTTACATAATTATGTTTATAACAACACGTTGAGCCAGTTTTAAAGGTATTGTATGTTCACAATTTAGTGCCAGTGGGGTTCCATTAATATTACGACATTTCACACGTCAATTGACTATCTTGGCCGACGTCATCGCCCATCTAATTTTTTATTAGCTCGAATGTTTGGTTGACTGCTACAACATTAGAAGGTCTAGTGAAACTCAAAGCTCCCAAACACCACCTCTCATTCTCACTTGGTATGCCCTGGATGGTCAAGTGGAACATTCCTGCGGACTGCATTTCACTCGGTTGGCTCAGATGCGCTTTAATCACCTCAGCGATGGCTGAGCTACAGATATAGAGTTACAGTATCAGGGAAAGAGAGAGAGAGGGAGAGTGAGAGGGTGGACTTAGTTTTCCATCGCTGGGTCAAGCAAGGTTTCATGGGGTCAGGGTATGTTGGAATCAACTGGCGCTGATGGCACTTTGGAGATTCCCTTTATTTCTTTCTGTCTTTATTTATTTTTAAGTTCTAATTTGGTTTAGTTCCCAATTAAGCTTAGAAACAAAGCCAAATGACAAAATGAAGTTGTCCCTCCCTTCCGAAATGACCCATGTGAGCTTTTTTTTTTGACCAAGCATTTCTGTCCTCAGGACGCCACTTTCAGGGCCTTATAAAACCTTAACAAAAATGGTCAATGACCATTTTCTCCTCTGCCACCTCTTTGGTCAAATCAGTATTCTTTGATTATTTTTGGCTATGGGGGACGGTGGAACAAGCTATAAAGACAATATTGTTATAGTTTCACCTTTTAAAGTTGATATTGCGAATGTGTTAGCAAACAGTTGCACTTTACATGCATTGGCAGAAACAACACATCCTTAGCATTCATTTTGAGTCATTTTTAAAACCACTTTGAAAATAAAAGTCCAATCTCACAGGTAGAGGTTATAAAACCAGTGAGATTAGAACAAAGCAGTAGAGCTGAAGACTCAAACAAAAACAGTTTAACGAAAGGCACTAAAATGCACAGTAGAGTGTGATGGGTGATGATTTTCCATGGATCACTTCTAGCAACTCCCTCACTCAGATTGTGGTTAAGGTTTGGGAAAGATTGTCATCATGGTTAAAAGAAACCAGTGTTGGTTGGAGGTGGGATGCAAACTGTGTTAAAGTCACATGACTTACTGACCCAAACCAAATAGATTTTGTAACGCTAGAACCATGTTAGCTCCCTCTTTGCTCCTGACAGAAAGCATCCGTCATTTGGAAGCCTACACATTGTCCCTTTCAGGAGAACATAGATATGGGTCCTTTTAAAGTGTGTGCAGATGGTCAAGAATATCATTTCTCTGGTGAGGACTCACATCTCCAACCCAGTAAAACAGCTGATTAAGTCAGAGTGGGAACCAGATTACGTTTTTTCCAGGAGAAGATCACTGATATGAATAGCATGTAAGCTAGCTCGCCCACCATCCCATGTTCTGCGAAACCTAAAATCCAACTACAAGTGGACCCCCTCTGATTTGAGGACAGATCTCATCCATCTGGGATGGATCGAATGCCTGTTGGTGCTGTTAAACCAGTCATCTGCACATGTAATGTAATATAAGACACCGCTCCTCCTCGTGCCGCTACCCCCCCCCCCCCCCCCGGCTCCCGATCGCTTACACCTCTCACTCAATCTGTATGTCACCAGGTCATTACGATTATTTCAGACGACCACCAATTAGCTGGCTTCTAATTAATCAGCACTTTCCCTGGCCCCACGCGTCACGGCGGCTCAGTCTATCACCACGGCGGAGCTGCGGTGGAGATTTTTACGATTGTCAAGTGCAGAGCAGGCCATCTAAGCCATCTTGTTCATTTGGACGCCGTCCTGATGGGGCCAAGCCGCATCGCAGTGCTATTCGCTCTGTTCCCACTGGTGGAAACGTGCTTGTTTTGATTTAGCAGTTTTTCATCCATTTTACTATCCATCCCAGGGTAAAACCTTGAACAGGTCGCCAGTCTTCCACAGGTCTTACCTAGAACTACCATTAGGAAATATTTGTTTTACAGCATAGTAACAAAGGGGCTTTAGATTTAACAAAACTCTTTGGGGTTCTGCAGCACTTAAGCATTCCAACAGCTGGATTTTCAATTTGGCCAAAATCATCAGTCAATACACACTTAGATTCTCTGCTCGATTTAGCAAGGAGCTAATTTCATTATTAAATTTGAACCATTTCATGTTCAGAAATAACAGGCTTCTATCCAGATACCATATTTGTGGTTAACTGTCGCTGCCTGATGCAGTGTTGCCAGGCCAAAAGATAAATTTTGCAAATACTTTGGAAATGTTGCATTTCGGAGCCAATGGTTTTACGTTAGAATTCATGGCTGCAGTATCTAGAACTGAGTTTACGGCATAAAACTAAAGATTGTGCCACACTTTAAAATACATGCATGGCTTCAGATAATGACAACAATGGATTCTTGACAAGGGTTTATTGTGGAAGCTAAAGGACATAATATGCATCTTAATACACGAGCAAATAGGTTACAGGTTGACCATTTATACCCCAGGTCATTTCAAGTAAGATGTGAGGAAAAACAGCAAATAACACCATTTTACACCTTAACCATGGGATATTTAAGACGTAAAACACTGTCAAAAAAGAGTTTAATGGTGGGGTCTGTTTTCAGGTGAAACATTTTTAACATCTTTAACTATTGTTATTGACTCTACATCATCTCTGTATCATTTCCATGATATGGAAAAGCTATGGCATGTCCAAGTTTTTTTATGTTTAAGGGTTAGAAATGATTGGTTGTACATTGTACAGAACAATAAATTATGGTACAGCCCTCAATTGTAATTAAACTTACCTGGCAACATTGGTCTGATGGTGTGTTTTAACTGATTTAGTTTTCCAGTTATATCTAGCATTTTGTTGTTAAATTATTATTTACATGAACACAGAAGTTATATTTAGTAAATGCATGTACCAGTGCTGTTAAAAAGGCCAAAAACCCACCAGGATGTTGCGTCAAGCTAAGATGTGCCGTTACAGTCATACGACCGGAACACAATAGTAACACAAGCGCGATAATAGTCTGACAGTTTTATCCGCCGAGGTTTGTGCAGCAAATTAAAAGTGTTTATTTTCACATTAGTGGATCTAATGTCTGATCCCGCTGCAGTCACCATCCCACAAATCTCAGTACCTCACTGCGCACAATGAGCTATATGCATTAACACGTAGCAGACCACCTAATAATATTTCTACATGGGACCGAAAAGCCGGCGTGGTGCACACGCGTGTCTGAGCCCGGATGAAAGGGAAGACGACCAAAAGCGGCCCATGATTTGATCACTCCATCAGTGAAAATAGCTTGCTATGCTAATCATTTCAGAAGACACGATATGGGACCATGCTGACTGATGAATAGTGTTGTCTGTAATTATATCTAAATTGATTTATGGGGATACATTTCCAGAGCGCTTCGACCGCATGTACGGCTGCACCTGTTGGGGCCAGACGGCAGATATAGATAGACCCCAAGGTACAGAGCATATGTACAATGCACATGGGATATAAATAAAAAGACTGCATGGTAATACGGCTTATGGTTGAAGTAAAAAAGATGATTTTATACATGTGTCCGCCTTTTTCCTCTGATGTCTTTGCTTTAATGTACAGTCAGTAAATGGTGAACATTATCAGGTGTCAGCTGCATGATGCATTTACTCCCTGGAGATTTTAAATTTAGTTTAAATACCATTGAAATGAGATTCATACTCAATTTTACAATGATAAATCAAAATTTTAAACAGCTACCCCCCATTTTCTGAAGTGGACAGTTCATTGAATCTCAGTGTTTTATGCAATTTATTGCAATATCCATAAAAAAAAAAGAAAAGAAGAAAAATCTATTATCTTTGTATATTTAATATTTCAGCCACAGTTTTCAGTGAAGCAGCACAGGAGCCGACGAAAGATTAACTGTGCTGACTCTGCGTATTCCTGAATGGGAATGCATGCGGTCGCAATAAAAAAAATAAAAAATAAAATTACAAAATGGAGCAAAGTCAGTTGCTCCATTCTCGGTCAGTTGCATTTTAATGCTGCGCTGCCGGGGCCATTCGCAGGGTCAGCGCAAACCTTTCCCGTCAACGAGACGCTTCCTAGGTTTTAAGCGGAGAGCGAGCTGCAGCAGGGTGGCCTTTTCTTTCTCTCTCTCTCTGTCTTTGTTCACATCGAAGCCCAGTGGAAATCTAAAGAAAAAGGAGGCAGGATGGGGAAAGTTAACCATCGGCGTCACTGCACGTGACGATTCCTCGCCGCACTCGCATCAAGCTGCCGCCGGGACGACCGCGTTACGGAGGCCCAGAGTCCACTAGCGCTTTCTCACACTGTTGGTACAGTGGAGGCTGTGTGAGGTTATAGACTTGTGTTGTGTCCTGTTCAAATCTAGGCTGTTTTTTTGAGAAGTAATCGAGCATTATTTGATGCTTTGGGTGTTTTTTTGTAATGAAAAGTATGTTTTGGTGAATCTCTCTTAAAAAAAAAAAATCCAACTGCTACTTCAGCTCAAATGACCAGTTAGCGCTGTGAGATAGAGAAACTTCCCATGAACAGATTTTTTTCTCCACTTTGGCATCGGAACCTCAAATGAGGGAACATCCTTTGGAGCATGTTGTTCACTCATTCAGGAGACTTTAGTCAGAGGCCCAATCTCTCTTTTACTTCCTTTATCTCTTTGGTTTTCATTGTTTAAACCACCATAAACCTGCAGGCTTGGCCAACATCGGTGTTATTGCAGCATTCTGAGATATTTAATCTTAGATATATTAAACCAGATAACCCACTGCTTGTTTCCACAGGGCTGACACAGTGTCAAATTACATACACCTCCACTTTTTAAGCTCCTTCCTCATTCACAAACGCACAATTATACGCATCCACACCTGATATCTAGCCACAGTCTTCCTCTTTCGGCCCTCGAGCCCCCGCGGGTTCATTAATCTCCCCCCATCTCGCTATAATCCGTCAACAACATGTCCCTGGATTTGAAAGCGGTCAGCCCTTCGGTCACAAGCCCGCCTCTCTCTAACCTTTAGGATACCGCCGCCCCCCCAACCTACCTTTTCGATCCCAGCGAGCCACGGTCCAGGAATGCAAAAGTCAAATAAAAAAGCGCCGAGGAATCAGAGGAGGAGGTGTGTTAAAAAAAAATGCACCGGAGTTCACCCTGTTTTGGCCCAAAAAAAGGGTACGCTCAGAGATGTCCAGCGCCAGAGATTACATCTTTCTCGAAAGTAAATAAATGGAATTATGATGTTTTCCTTGGCCATCCACATTGTTTATGAAAAAGCAGAGAGAGCAGCCCGTTCACACTTTAGGTGATAACTACAGTGGGCCTTTGTGAGGGCCAAGTGCTGGCCCAGGCACGATAGTTTACTTTGGAGGCTAAAATTGAGCTCAACGTTGTGTGCAAAGTTGTCAGGATTTGTACCTTTTTTTTATACAGAGCATAACCCGTTTGTGAACTTGTGTGTGTGTGTGTGTGTGTGTGTGTGTGTGTGTAGCCAGTAGCAGTGTGTGTGTGAGTGTCAGCATTTGTATTTTATAAATTGTAAAGGGAGATTGTAAGAACACGAGGCGGGTTTTTTTGGGGTTTTTTTTCTTCTTCAACAAGTTTTAAGAAAAAACAAGCCTGACTCTGGCCAGACGCCGCCTGAATGATGGATGTGTTTCTGAAGCAGCACAGAAAAGTCCTCGAAGCTGATACTGCAGCAAATGCTTACTGAGAGTAATTCGGTAGTGATTTCAGTAGTTGTGCACATTCAGCCTGCAGACGTAGCCAAAGGTTGTCTGAAATATCCCACTGTGATCTAAATTTATCCCTGATTTAGTCACGGCATCGAAAAACCTTGTCTCCACAATGGTTTGCTTCTGGCTTTTCTGGGGTGGAACTGGTCTCCTCGCACCCACAGATACTGTAGAGAGACACCGTCACTCCTGCTCATCTTCCCAGGGGCCAGACCCCCCCCGCTGGCCATTTTACAGAGAAAGTCTCTGATAAGGACTGACAGGTCAATAAAAGCAGAAAATATCATCAGCTTCGTCATTAACCGTGGCCACGGCAGCTGCCAAAATACCCCCCGCAACCACCAACACCACTACCCCCTACATAGCGTTGGCCAGCTCCTCTCCGAAACATCAGCGCCCGTCTTTTTTAGAAAGGTGCTAATTTTATGACCCCAACCACCACCGACCCCCACTCGCACTGCTCTAAACCCGCAGATGCGACAAGGCGTTTCGGTGCCAGCGTGGTGCCTCGTCTTTTCCCCAGATTGTGGCGAATCTGGTGCCGGTGATGCTGCGGCGGGTGCCAGGGCAGACGCCCACATATCACCCTGTCACTGGCTGATAACTGAGCGCCTGGGACCAGCCCCGGTGCCGTCCTCTCAACACCCTGATGCCCGGGAGGTGTTTACTGACGGTCTTCACACGTGTATTACAGTAAGTCAGGGCACTGTGGCAGCCCGCTCTGTTGCCGTGGGCACGCTCTTGCCTCTCACTACTGATAATCTTCAAAATAATCCACGCACCCAACTTTATTTCTGCTTTCCCGGAATAATGGAGAAGCTGAGGCGCAGACCAACATGGAGGATTCTGATGTTTTGGCTGAATCACTGCAAGAAAAATTGAAACTACTAGGAAAATCCAATGAATCCAAGTTCAAGGACCTCTTACGAATCTCTTGACCAAAAAGCGATAGACAGACATAGAGAGAGGTAGAGAGAGGTAGAGAGATAGGGGAAGAGAGAGAGAGTGATGAGATAGAGGGAGATAGATACAGACAGACAGAGACAGAGAGATAGGGGATAGAGAGAGATGCAGAGAGATAGAAAGAGAGAAAGGGAGACAGATTGATGGAGAGAGAGAGAGAGAGATAGAGAGATGAAGAGAGAGAGAGAGCAACAGAGAGAGATCGAGAAAGAGAGAGATGTTTTATTGATCCGAAGGGAAGTTCAGGTGTCGAGACGTGTAAACTCAACTGAAATATATAAATTCCTTTCCATTTTAACTCTAAGTGTCCCCCAAATATTTTTAAGCAATTAAACGGAAATAAAAAATTCCTTTATTTAAATGCAGTATCTGAGATGACAAAGATCGGGCAGAAATTTCTATAAGACCAGCGAATACCTGTTATTGAAAATCAAAATTTCAGATTTGGAAGCCAAGTGTTCGTAAAAACCGAGGGTGTTGGGGGACTCCTCGTGCCCCCCCCCCACACACACACCCCTATTTGTCTGAGCAGGACCCCCCCCCCCAGACAAATTCTCCGCTGTATATCAGGCAGGACGGCCGGTTCGGGTGACGTTTTCTGATGTTCTATTTCAGCTCGCACTTGAAAGGACGTCTCCGTCACATTAATCAGGGCGGCAGCCGAATGCCGGGCAGCGTCTTCTGTCAATCCGGAGGCCCCGCGATTTATTGGGGAAAAAAAAAAAAACAAAAAAAAAACGGCTATTTTTGTAGCAGCAACCTTTTCGCCTCAGGGGGGCGGGGGCGGGGGGTTGGGGGGCATCTCACCAGCTGATGTCAGTTTAGTTTGCCCCCCCCCCCGAATCTAATACTTTTTTCTTCCTGTGCCAAAACCTCCGGGCGAGGAGAATGAAGATCCCCCCAACGCATACATCTTAGGTTTATGTGTGTTTCTATCTATACGGGCGAAGCGTAAGCGCGCGCATCACTGACGCACGAGCGAACGCTAGCAGATGTCGACCCTCGCCGCTGGGTCGGTGCGGAAAATCAGACACTCCATCCATCTGCTCTTGTTTTTCCTAGCAACCAAAGTTATGTTGCTATGGTAAAGATCTCCCCACATGAACCTGTCAGTCAAGCCGCAGTGACTTAATGTTTTTTGGTTGTTTTGCCCCCCCCACCTTCCCAATTTGTCCTGCTACCCTCATTTTGTTTTTCTTATTTTAAATCCTTTTTATGATGCCCACTTTGCGGTTTTCGGGCCTCATCAGGTGAACGGTGTTTATCTGTTTACAGCTAATGTTTGAGGCCTGTGCTCTCCACTAAATCCTGCCTTTGAGTCAGAGCCGAGTAGGCCCCGAACAGAATGATGTTCGAGAACGAAACGCCAGCGGCATTTCAGGGTTCCTGAAATGAATAAGAACCTTTGGTCTGAAGTAGAAGTACAGATTAAAGTTTTACACTTCCCCAACGGGGGCTGGTAAACAGCATCCCAAGTGCCCGAAATCGATCGTAACTCGCGTGTGACAAAACTTGGAAAAAACAAGAACACAAAAAGCTGTACGTCACGGTGGGTGAGAGCCACATCTGTTTAGACAAATGTGTGATTTAGCGTTGTGGGTTTTGGGAAAAAAAAAAGGGAGAAAAGCCAGGAAAACTTGATAAACCACACAAATCCACCATAACCGCAGAAAGCCCTCCGTAAACCAGAGTAATGCCCAAATGAAGTGTGAGAAAAAGGGAGGAAAAGAATGACTTTGTAATACCTTTAAGGACACGGTTTACTCTAGGATGAGTGTCGTGTTTCCGCGGAAATATTGCCGCGTCCGAAATGCGGGGTGGCATTTGTCTCATTTTGCACGCTGACTTACGCCTCGGTATTACACTGGAAATAGTTATGCTTGGATTTCAAGCTGTTGCGCTGTTGCACTGACCTTCTTTCCCTTCCATTAAAAATACGCTGTGCTCCCATAGTCATGTGTGCATTGGCAAGCGGAGGATTTCTGAGGAGCAGCGACTTGTCTTTGCTTGAGACGTCTCACGGCGCTTTGTTTTTCCTAGTCGCGATGACCATGTTTAATCAATTACTACATGCAAATATTCCCTTCATTTACTTGAACTGATTATTTATATCTAAAGGCCAGTATTTATCTCTCATTCACCACATTTCAGGCGCAAATGTTACACTTTTTACCCATTTATGTTCATTTTTTTTCAACATACAAACATGACAATCTTATTTCATATCTGTAGAATATGATGATAAGGATCAGCAATATGAAATGATAAAGCTGAAGTCCTGAAAAAAAAAAATTTGTGCATAAAATATTTTTTTCAAAAAAAAAAATTTAGGGACTTTGAGGAGTCCATATGAGAAAAGGCTGAAAAGGGTGAGGGTCATTCTGCAAATTTGTGCTTTTGCTTTTACTTTAAATACATTTTGCTTGTAATACTAGCTACTATTTGTAACAGTATTTTTACATCGGGTTACTACTAATTTTGATAAGAATATGAATACTTAGATGCTTAGTGGGTCTCAAGATATAACTCATAATGAAAATATACTTGTTCGGTGAACACGAATTCAGAAGCATCTCACAACGACTAATGATCTTAATTAAGCGAGGTGAGCTGCGACAGAGATCATGTCCAGTGCTTGAATTTTTTTGGCCTGAATGTGTTTTCTGGCCTACAGAGGCAGAGCAACGACCAAATCCCAGCGATGCCGTCGGGTCCCTGGGAAGACTCTGGGGGCTGAGCAGCCTGCCCCAGCCCCGGGATGCGGATCTCAGCTTGTTCTGGACAAGCTGCTGACCCGTAACAGCACCTGACCGTGCTTTTCGATTATACAACCACGACTTGACATGCGTGGCCTCGTGAGGCGGGGGGGGGTGCAATGGAAAAAAGTTCTCAGTGTCCACCCCCCTCCGCTCCACAGCAAGCACTGCCCCCCCAATCCCCAGTGCCGCTGCAGGCACGGGCTGGGGCGCTCGGTGGCCCTCCACTTTCCCCTTTGTTAGACTTCACAGACCCCGAATCTCAGTCGGTTCCATAAAACCGGTCTTTTAAAATCCGACGCGGGCAGCAGGTGGGGCCTCCGCGCCTCGCCAGGAATGCCGAGCAGGGGGAAGAACCCTGTGGGGGCTCGGAGATGCCCACTGGCACCACGGAGGAGACCTCGGCGGGGGTTGCCGTTTAAGGGCTGCGCGGTCAGTGAGAACGAAGTTCAGCCCGAAGTCTCTCTACATGTGAACCTGTCACTCTTGCGATCTAGGGGGCTTGGCGGGTGTGTGTGTGTGTGTGTGTGTGTGTGTGTGTGTTTGTGTGTTTGTGTGTGTGTGTGTGTGTGTGTGTGTGTGTGTGTGTATAGGGGGTGGATTTAGACCATTAGTTCAGGGCTGCTCGGGCACACACTCACATGTGTGCAGAGAGTCACTGAGGTCTTTCTGCTAATTATAGGCTGAAATCTGACAGAGAAAAATTAGAGGGAAAAGGGACAGCTGCAAGGTCCAGAGGACGATGGAGGGAAGAGGAGAGGAGAGAGGGGGGAGGGGGAGGGGTTTTTGATTTCTTGCTAAATCCTCGTACCCCTTCCTTGAACCGAAAAAACAAAATTCAATCATCTTGGTGTCGTCCTTGCTCTCTTATCCCCCCACCCCCCCGACGACGCAACCCCGCTGCCTCACCCGTCTTCTCAGACGAGGGGTCAGGGGTCAGTCTCAGAAGGGATCACGGCGGGTCTCACAGGACGTCCCCGCGGTGATCCCGTCCCTTTTTCTCCCCTCAGCTAATGCCATTTCCTAGGGGGAGCTTAGCCAGCAGCAAGGGAAGAACTATAAGATCTCCCCATTGTGAATCACACACACACACACACACACACACAAACACACACCTGTGCCGACACACTCAGACCTGCTACAGAGACAGTGTTGAATAGTCTGTCTTAACATACAAAAAAAACCCAAACCAAAAGTCTTGTATACTTGTATTTTGGAGCATCTCCCGTGCATTTACTTATGAACAGCCAGACCAGTTGAACTTGACGTGTTTTATTCCACAAGTGCAACAATTACTTCATCATTAGGAGACTTTGCTGACTTTACTTTCAGGGCTTAAGTACCAACTGGGCAAAGCTGGCAACTGCCCTGGGACTGCATCGTGTTTCGCTTGGTTTGTGGTACAATAATGTGATTAAGTACAAATTCTCTAAATAACCATTATTGTGTCAGATGCTGACCACCACAATAAAAAGTTATGGTAAAAGCATTTATTTTCCCACAGAGAACCTCCAAACTAAACTTTTACATCCTTTCATTTCTATGCCCAATTCAGTGTTTTTTAGTTTGAGCGTAAGGCCCTAAGTCAGGTCCTGCATGGTCTTATGGTCCATGTGTCAAAACTTAAACAGTGCATGTTCTTAGGAAATATATTTAACTGATTGACCTCAAACAGGGGGGTCAAAAAGGACAAGGGGGTCCCAACCATATTTGGAACCACTCAATGGTTAAATCCTGCCATTATTAATCATAAATAAGTTAAGAAACAAATTAAATCTAGCTCACATGGTAGACAGATGCATAGGGAAATGAAGTCATTTGAAAGAAAAGGTTGAATTCCCACTTATCAGAGATCAGAGGTCCATGACCCAAACATCGTGTGTCTCATAAACCTGGGGAAGTTTGCAGAAATTCAACACAAGAGATGTTACTTTAAAAAGAAGCTGCACAACACCGCAGGTGTTTAATTGTCGGGCTGCATGAGGCCTCAGCTACGATGGAACGTTGTTGGGGAAGAGCTTTGTTCACTATATTTCATTTCAGCAAACTCCATGAGCCGATTGGATAACGATAAAGGTGTGAAGACTCCCAACGTATAACAGGTGCAGCAAAACCAATGGTAGGGACGGTACACAGCAACCGTCTCCATAAAAAAAGGTCCAGTAATCAAAAATAGGTGAAAGCACCTGTTAGACGCCACTTCAATCGCGCCTGCTCTGCTTTTATTAACAAGCAGGTGATGAATTCAGTATTAATTCATTCATTCACTATAAAGTCATGTGCAGTAGTTAGTGATGAATTCACAAGTGTGGGACTGCTGCACTATGCAACTAAGCAACATCTTCTCTATCAGCAGTCCTGGTTATAAACACGCCAAGTATCTATATTTAGGCTCATGCCCAGTGTTCATGTCAAATGCATCAAGTAAATATGTGTCCAGAGGCTCCTTTTTCAGAAGCTGCTGTG
The DNA here is from genome assembly GCA_016859345.1 of Istiophorus platypterus. Taxonomy (NCBI): domain Eukaryota; kingdom Metazoa; phylum Chordata; class Actinopteri; order Istiophoriformes; family Istiophoridae; genus Istiophorus; species Istiophorus platypterus. The sequence goes on along the minus strand of CM029122.1, from coordinate 4,795,728 downwards.
GTACCAGAGAACAGCCTTCTGTTAAAAATGTTACTAAACAGACCTTTGGGAGGTCAGGTCACGGTGCAAGGTCAGAGGTTATTGACGAAACTTCCCCTGCTCATCGACTAGAAAGGTTCCCTGAGCCATCGATGCGATGTTAGTTACCACTGTATCTTAAGTGTTGTGTGTTTATTTTTTTAATGGAATTTGGTATTTAAAATTCTATGCTGTGTAAAATACCTGGTTTTGATCACCAGGGACAATGTTGGAAACAAATGTTCTCACTCACGTCTCATGGTTACAATCATGCACGCGCACATGTGCGTGCACACACACGCGCACACACACACACACACACACACACACACACACACACAAAGAGTTGGCCAGACAGCTCAGCTCCCCCACAAAAGCCGCACAAAACAATCAATAGTCTGTTTAGTGCATGTGTGTGTGTGTGTTGGGGGGGGGGTTCTGTGAGAATGTAATGAGCTTGCCTCACAGCTGAGGCCCAGTGGTGGTGTTTCTCTCCCCAGCCTGATTGACAGGTGTCCAACAACCCCCCCCCCCCCCGGCTTTGCGCCGGAGATCCGAAGAGGCCCCCCCGGTGCAGCCAGCGCCGACCTTGCTCGGCTCATCAATAGCATTTCATCGCTCCCAGGCTGCGTTGCGACAGGTGCTCGTGGTCCAAACCTCTGCCCTGGCCCCCCGAACCTAAATCCTGCCCCGTTTTTTATTGGTCCTCCTGCCCCCCCCATCTCCCCACGGTTTCCTCCGGGGACATTTGGGAGAGCGGGGCTCAGGTCTCCTCGGGCTCAAATTAAATGCCTGTGGTTAATTAGCCGAGGTTGCTATTACCAGCAGAGGTGGAAACCCTTACCAGTGCACCCGAGGCCTGGGAACATTGGGAGCTGTGTGGCCTCCTGTCTGAAAACAAGACAGCATTTGTAGCCCCCCCCCCCATAAACAGGACACACTTCCTGGCATGCTCCCCTCATCCCTACAGTCAGATGCATCTTGAAGCTCCTGCAGAGGAGGCAGAGGAAGACTCACACTCCCCCCCTAGTGGCTGACACCATACATGCATCCCGGCAACACTACAGTGGTCGTCTGTCCAGTACAGTATAGGGAAGTATGATGTTTATATGCAGAGCTGGTGTTATTAATTATACCTGCTGTTCAGTTCAATTAAATCAGAAGTTTATCATTTTTTATGTAATCATATATAGTATATATAGTTTCATAATTATAAAGCATCCATCAGGATTTTTTTTTTTTTTAGATAGAAAAATGCACTATGCACAAATCCCATGGTATTTTTTGATTGTAGGCATTTTTTATGTCTGAATATGTGACAACTGTTATTTTCTAATAATTTTATTGGAAAAACAATTTAGTATAATTATTCAAATGACTTTTTTTTTTTTCCCATGAATGGAAAGTCAGCATGAAATTATAACTTAAACTATAAATGCGAGTCCTTCTCATGGTGGAGGACAGGTGGGATCTTTGTGCCACCGCTGCCACCTCCTGAGGCATGTGTTAATGGGTTGGAGCCAGTAGCTACATATACAATAACTGCAGCCATGCTTGCTATTTAGGGTCGTTGTGCATGTTCGTCGCCTCGCCGTCACAAGCGGCCGAGTGTACGAGTTTAATATTCCTCCGCTGACTCTCTCCGTTTTCCCTCTCAAATGTTTTTAATCCATTGCATTTGATTCTAAAACTGACACGACATAATCTGAGCTGTGGCTCGTAATCTAGACACTTAGGGCTGACGTGAAGGCGGAGTGATCCAACTCAAAAACGTCCTAGTGTGGTTCACTCTTGTGCACCACCGCTGATTTTATTTCTATCTCCCACGGATGTGTGTATCAAGAGTTTACACAATTAACCTAAATTAATGTTTTTGATACCTGATTAAAGCCGATCATGCTGTTTATCTTCAAACCTGTAATACAGTTGGGGTAGAAATTTAATTGAAGTTACAGTAAATATTATTTAGAAAATATTGACATGTAAATATTAAGAATGAAACTCAATTGAAACTAAGCACAACACTACAGTGTAAACTATTATTGCATAGTGTATAATAATACACCAACACACCCACACAAACACACACACAACTATGGTATTACTCCTAAATAACAGTGACAATAACTCTGGCTTTATTAGAATAGATGTATTAGTGATTCCCAGATGGCTTGTTCCCGGTAAACTTTAGCACATGATCCACACACGGCAGATGATAAACATGTAATTAAGACTTGTCCTCTGTTGTGAGGCTGCAGCGGTTCCTTGGTTACGGAGCTGGACCTGTGTTTATCCCGAAACACGCCATATGATGTACAACATTTGGGTAATGCTTGGCCCGATCTCAAGGCCCCGGCGGCCCGAGGGTCGCACCAGGGAACCGGTCTCATGTTTATGCAGTTCTCAAAATGATATCCACACTGGAATCAACCCCCCCTTCCCACACACACACACACACACACACATTTATACTGCTGTGTTACAGGATTATGGGATTCGAACAAGCAAGTGTTCGTCTGGAGGGCGGAGCGGCCCCCGTCTCTGAAATCACCGTACAGAAATCCCACCAAGTAGAGGAAAGTGCCGTTTATTGCACAGAATGTCACATTGTTTTTGTGTCTATGTCATCCGCCCAACTTTTTACTGCCTAAATTATTCATCCCTCAACGTTCTGCTGGCCAGGGATGTGAGTTTGTAACGACAATCACGTGTGCGGTTCGGTCCAGATGTCCTCTTTGTGTGTGCGTGTGTTCTGGCCCGGGCCGGAGGATCCTGCCCGACCTCGGGGCTCCTTTACAGGCCCTGGGGTCTGTCTGCAGAGACACCTCTGTGTCTTCCAGCTGTTAACCTAAAATCCAACGCCCCGCCGGCCGGGGAGCGCGGGAGGGAAAAAGATTTGCCGGTTGAGCCTTTCCAGAATTTGTCTCCACTCTTGCCGTCCATGTCATTTACCTCCGGGCTTGCTTTTCACATTGTCTTTATATAGTGTTGTTAGCCCCCCCCCTTTTCTCTACATTCACCTTTTCTGTGTCTAGGACTGAGGACATGTTATTTATTTCAACCTGGAAACACCATTATAACCCCAACAGACAGGGGATTCACCAGTGAGATGAACCGATACCCTGGCACGAGGTCAAATACTGCATGTAAGTGTGTGTGTGTGTATGTGTGTGTGTGTTAGTGTTGTTACTGTGTTGTTAGTGTGTGTTACTAATTCTCTTTCTCTGGAGAGTTTCTATTTAGTGTGTGAAAAAAAAAAACCCTGCAGCATCTGCTGTAGAGGATGTTGTTTGCTTGTTCAGACAAAATGAGATACTGTGTGTGTGTGAGTGTGTGTGTGTGTGTTGTCATGTAGTCTCATACTTCACGGCAACATAGAACAACTTCCCAGCCCCAAACATACCAAATATTACATTTCCAAATATACCCAAAATGTGTCAGAGCAGAAATAACTTATACATAACTACAAAAATGTAAAAATCAGATTTCAGACCGGTGTTTGTTGACAGCTGATTTTTATCCTTCTCTGTCCGAACAAATTCATTTTTGGAGCAGATGCAGGAGACTTTTACAAAATTTATTACGATAACTTTTCTACCAAGATTTTCTCAAGAACTGCCACGTGTCCCAATCTATGTTTACCACAGTTTGCATTTAGAGTCTGATCCAGATGCAGATAGAGATATATATTTTTTTTCTATTATTTATTTATTTTTTTAATATTCACCAATTTGCAAATCCACCCTCACCCCACTGCAGTTTATTCCCGTCTAACCAGTCCATATGTTATGTAGTGCGAAAGCAGTCTTTAATACGGCGTAAACTAATTCCTTATCGAGTCACATCCACCTGCAGCTCGCTTGAGCAGCGCCGAGAAAGTTTGTGATTCGGGATGAACTGACTCTTTAAAGCTGTCGACAGGATTCCCCTTTATACCGGGGAAGGGTACTGTGCCACGCTTCGACCCTCTAACTCTTGCTTTACATCGTCGTCATGTCCCTGTGAAGTTGTTAACACTGCAATGCACTGCATTTACATGTATACTTTATGGTATAGTGTGTCGTAGTTTACTAAAACCAAAGCTCAAAAGTTAAAACCTTTGTTGCCTGGATCCAAAAAACTGGATCCACTCCTCACGTTTCACTTTATCCACTGAGCGACGCCACAAAACTCACAGGAAGTGTCATGTATTTTATTTTTTCCCCCCCAAAAGTCCTCCACCTCCGCCGTCTCCCTTGTTGTGTGCTGCTGTACGTCCGTACTGTGTGAGAAGTTGTTAACACCGTTATTCCTAAACCAGATGAAGGCCGCGGGCCTGGTTTTTTCCCTCGCAGCTCTGAAGCCTCTGCGGCATCCTGGGGGCGGGGGGGCCCCGAAGCCGAGCAGCCGTCACATGACTGGCGGCATTAACTCCTAACACCTGTGGGAAGGAACAGAATAGCCTGGCGGCTCGCGGGCCGTTTTAAATGCGAGGGGCGATAAGTCTTGTGACTTTGTGCTGATCAGCAGTGCCCCCCCCCCCTCACAAACCTCTTACATGTGTTTTCTCTCTTGCGTGATGTCATGTTGTGAGACACGAAGAAAAGGAAAAAAAAAAAACAACACACACTCGTAATGAGTCCTTTGGGTTTTAAAGTCTTCAGAGTTGAGCTTAATGCATTTGAAAAGGAAAACAATGTGGATAAGGTTTTGTCTTCATTAAGTCCAGAAACAGAACTATCCCCGTCCTGGTTAATTTGTTTTACTGGGACCAGACGGTACATAAATCTGAGAGAGAATGGGCGTCAAGCAAACAAGAGCATCGCAAATCGGTGTTTAATTCCTTTGTCATGCTCTGTGAAGCAGGTTTTTGTTTTTTGGTTTCTGTTTTAAAGACCGCACACCTGGTTTCGGTGGCGTGGTCCGAAGCGTCTCCTGGGCCAAGCCACGGCAGAAATCTGGAGCGTCCCGATCACCTAATGTGACACGACCCTTCTCATTAATGCGCAGTCTGTCCCCGCCGGCATCGGCATTAATTTGCTAATGCATTAGTGTCTGTGTGAGACTTCCCATTTATTCGGGATGATGGTTAATCATGTCAATTTGCGTGTCTGTGCCATGTGTTAATTCTGGTTAGGTGTGGTCCAGCAGAGCCGTCCAGGGCTGCGGAGAAATGCGAAAGAGCAATAGGGCGGTAGGCCTCTAATGTGTTAATGGGCGAGCTCTGTAGGGAATGTACCAGTAGGCCGCTTTAAAGGGTTAGCTCGCCCAAATTACAAGAAAAACCTTATTTTCTCAGTTTTTTTCCCCTTGAAAAAAAAAGTTGAATGGCATTCAGATTACGTCACTTAATGCATTGAAGAATTCATTATTAGGGTTTTTTGGTTTTAGCAAAAGAAGCTACGAGCTCTCTCACCGAGCCAAAAGAACTACAAAGATGGTGGCAAACTGGTTTCTCAGCCTTTGAAGAAATTGTTGAGAGTCCTCTGTAGCTCTGGAGGAACTTTTTAAAGCCCCTAGATGACGATGGGGGGGGGGATCTCCGGTTGGGCAAAAGCTTCAGAAATCAGAAATCCTGGGTTAGAAGCAGAAGAGAGGATGGAATTAAGGTCTAATGAAAGAAGTTACTGCAGTTGCAATGTGGGAAATGTAGGCCAGTGCTTTTCAGAGCTGGACCCCTCACAATTTCTTTCCCCCGCCAGATTCTGACAGTTCCTCGTTTAATCTGTCATGGAGTCGACCAACTTTTATGGCAGTGGCCGTACTCAAATTGCTTGGGAACTGTGAACTGCGGGATCAAACCCAGACAGGCCCATACTGTGCAACCCCGCCCCCCAAAACCGCCATGTTGCCGCGCAAGGCTTTTACTTGCGCAGTAAAACGCGGAGCCCTTTCACCCCCCCCCTTTCACTTCTGTGGGTTACTGCTGTTATTAGAGCAGTTACAACGGACCCCTCGCTGTCGATTAGATTATTAGATTATAGAGAATTACATCAGTACATTTCACCCGAAAAAAAAGGAAGGAGGAATCCGTTTCCCCTGCCCCGAGCATGTTTCCACTCTCTGCCTCGTCAAACCCCACAGGACTAAAGCAGAGCCTGTGTGTGTTTGTGTGCACATGCATTCCTCAGTATATGTGTGCAGCTACTCTGACGGTGTTACCATGCATGTGCCCCCCCCAACCCCAAGCTCATTAGGGACTCTGCTGGGAAGGTAACGGCTAATGTATCCTCACTGAGCTATATTGCGCGTGCAAAAGTCCTTCATCCAAAAACCACTCGCTCTCACCCAGGCTGCCTGAACTAGAAGCATATGGCAGCTTGCTGTGTATGTGTTTATTAGTATGTGTGTGTGTGTGTGTGTGTGTGTGTCTGTGTGTGTTTGTCTGCTCTGCACACCTGACTTCTCCAGTCGAATCATTGATCTACAAGCAGCATTTTCAGACCAGAAAAGGCAGTTTGCATCATTTAGAGAAGCACACTGTCATCTACAAAGGCTAAAGAGGTGGTGTGTGATTTCTGAAACCTTACGATTAAACTAACACAAGCTCCATTTCTTATCAGGAGCTAATGAAGTCTAAATCGAAATCCCCCCCCCTTAATTCTTAATTTCAACTAATAAGACAGTGTATAAGACACAGACTCAGTCATAACAAAAAGTCAGATTTTTTCCCCCTCTTTAAATGTGATTTTAGGTATGTTAGCTTCAGCCTTTTTGTTAAAGAAATGCATTTTTCCTCACTTTTCTCGTTTTTCATCTCACTGCATTTGAACTAGTATCCTGTCCTCAAAAAAAAAGAAAAAAATACAAAAATTCCCCTTCGCCACGTTGTGTATAAAAATTCAAGACAGGTCTAAAGTTTTGACTGTGTGAACGCACGAGTTTGTGTGTTTGCATTTCTTTGTACTATTTGCATGTGTGTGTGTGGGTTGACACGACCTCAGCAAAGCCACTCAGCAGCAGTGAAGAATGAAACCTGACGGGTTTCATTCGTAGGAGCCTAAATCCAAACTCCATCTGCCTCTGTGGTCTGTGCTTAACCCACACACACACAGACACACACACACACGCACACACACACAGCCTGCTCTCAGCACTCCTTTTCTTCAGATATCATTTCTCTACCATCCAGTTTCTTCCTTTTCTTCCTCTCTCTCTCTTTCTCTCTCTCCCTCCTCCACAAAAAAACGCCACCTTCACTTGTCCACACTCTGCGGCGTCTGATGGTCCATTTCAGCCGCTCAGATCGCTCGCTTCTTTTTGCCATGTTCCAGATCTCAGGATAACTTTAGAAAATACAAAGTTATTACGAACTGAGTCCAGATGAATCCAGTCGGAACTATGGAGATTAGAGATTAAAACCGTATTTGTCAGGAAAAAGAAGAGTGTGATGCCTGGAGAGAGAGAGCAGATGAGTTTTTATCATCACGCAGGGGTTACTCTCGTACCAGTTTCACCCATAATCACACACACCGAGACAGACACACACTCACACACTCCCACCAACATGTTTTCTCAAACCCACACTTGCTTCTTAACCAGTCTCTACACTTGCACATTCCCTTATGCACAGGGGCAAACACATGCTGTGACACACACACACACACACACACACACACACACACACACACACACATTAGAGGTTTGAGAGGCAGCCAGGCCGTGAGCGCTGCGAGGCCACATGATGGTTGGAGGGAGATTTGAGAAGGCTTATCTGAGGATAGATAGAGCGGCAGACTGCAGCTGTGCTGAAATGATTTATATCAGCAGAAACACACACACACTTTTTTTTTTTTGAAGCCTGTACCCCCACAGACGTGTGCATGTGCGTGTGAAACACAAACGCATGTTATTGCAGCAGAATTTGCGCATGACACGAAACGCTCGGCTGTAAAATCGATTTGCACATTTGTCTGTGACGGGACGTGAACGCTGCGAGTGGATCATTAGAATTGTTTTGTCACAGTATGGGAAGGGGAGAATTTACTATACTCTTCATCTGCAGATGTTCAGCGGCAGGAGTCATTTAAGTTGGCGTTATCACAAAGGGAGACCCTGATACAGTCAGCGAGTGTAGTTAGATACACAGATGCGCAGCTGTTTCGGCGCTAAGCATTCACACTGTGCTAATGGGCTACAAAGTTTTTCAGCTGATAAAATGGCAGAAATGCAGTGATAGTGAAAATCAATAAATTATATTGCCAAAAGTATGTGGACACCCCTGTTGAGATTCTCCCAACCTCGTCTCCTACAAATTACATTCATATGCAAATAAACCATTTCCCCGATCAAGTTGTGCCGGCAACGTGATCGCGCCCTCAATTATGTTTTTATCCACTTCCTGGCGTCCAAGGAAGCGGTTGGGGTGGATGGGGGATGTAATAAAGTGCATGAATGTCACACCAGAGATGGTGGCTCACATCCGGAGTCCCATCCGCGGCTGATCTCAGACAACAAATCACGTCGAAAAATCATGGTTTTGGTTAAATGAAAATAAAAGCGTTGCCTTTGAAGTCACTGAACTTTTTTTTTTTTTTTTTAATAAACCAGACCAAGATCTTTCCCAAACCTTAACCAAGTGCTGTGAGAGTCATTAAAAAGTCTAACACTATTAGATCACTAAAAGTAGATATAGTGCTGCAAGATCAGACATTTTGGCAGAGCAGCAAACTTGTGGTCTGTGGACATTTTACTGATTCATTCAGTATCAACATTTGCAATTTGTCAAAAATGTAAATTACAAACATATCCTCATCGTATTAATAAGAAGTATAATCTGGTTGCATTTTCACTTCCCATAAAACATTAGCTGTCACAATATATAAATGTAGTTTCTAGGAGACAGAGTTGCATAATATTGTGTTCTACTTTTAAAGCTTGGGCCTCTGTGTCCCAGTAAAAAGGGAAATTATGCTATGGCAGCACAGAATGATATTAGAGACCAGAAAGGTGTTGGTCCAACTCTGTGGCCTCAGTTCGGTGAGGGCGTTTCCTCTTCCAGCGCAACTGTGCCCTTCTTGTGGACAAACCCAGCTCCATAAAAAAAGTGGTTTTCCCAGCCCCCTATTCTTTTCCTCTTACAGTGGTAAAGAATATTGCAACATCATTTCCCCTCATAATAAAAGAAATAGTAGTAATAAAAAAAAAGATAATACTGCGTCAGCACAACACTGAGGCATATGTGTTGATAGATTTAAGTTCATATAAATGCCAAGACAATAACTTAAAAGTTACTGTAAGTAGTGGTTGAGCTCTAGTGTAAATAAAAAGGATAAAATCTGCAGGTTGTGTGAACAAAGGCGTGAATAGTCTCCATGAAAACAAAGACAACATGAGAAATATTAAAAGTGGCTGTGATTGAAAGAGAGTGAAGGATTCTCAGCTTTGATGTTGGGTTCATTTACAGGAACCGAATTACAGTGGCACAGTGAGAACAAGCATATATTTGTTGGTGCGTGCGTGGATTTAGACTCTGTTCACGGATACGAGATTCAAGGGCTGAGCAGCAGTCGGTCTGCCAGGAGGATTCCTGGAGTCCTCGGGCAGAGAGCGACCGAGCGAGGCCCCAGACGGATCGCCGGCGTTGCGGTCAGCAGAGCCCAGATCCGTCACGTTCGCAGCACTTTCACACCACAGCCACACTTTGTCAGATGCTCGGATGTCGTCGTGTGAGAAAAGCCTGCACTGAGCGGCTGCTGCTTCGTCACCGTGCAAAACTACTACGACAACGAACTCCGTTGCCTCAAGCCAAAAAAAAAGGGCCTGAAATAATATTGTATCAGAGTGGATCGTTGCTTTAATTTAGTTTATTCATAATCAAGATTTGAAAGTGCTCTGATTATTTTTTTGCGCTTCGGTTTGGCTTCCGGTTTTGCAGAAGTGATGTTGTGGAGGAAAGAAGCAGCATCACATCTGGTTCTTTTTTCAGTTTTTGTTCAGGTGTCGTTTATTGAAATTTAAGAGAAAATTTTCGTAGAAAAAGAAAAGTAAGTGACTCAACATGTTAGATTCTTCCCTTCCCACAGTCAAAACCCTGACACTGGCTAAACCCTGAGCTTTGATACTACTGGGAATGTACCATTAACCTCAGCAACAGGGGAGATTATCAGGTGCATGTAAATGGAAATGTCAAGAAAACCCAACTTAATTGTAACAGTCCCAGATTACACTTCTTTTAGAACCACAACACTCAATTGAATAGTAAAGTCTATTAAAACAAGAACACAAACGTCCCTTCTCGCCCTCAGACTAATTCAATTGGTGGCATCCAACCAGACACAGCTGTTCCGCATTTGGTGATTGATGCCAGGTGTCTTAATCAGGATGTGACCAACAACATCAACATGCCCTTAAATATGTATATTAAAAAAAAAAAACCTTCCTTTCACAATACAAAAGACGGTCTGTTCGTTTGTGTTACTCAGGAGGATCTTTGCCTTAAAGCTATGTGTCACTCTTCTCCTGAATTTTCCACTTATCACACGCACGAATCAGGTGAGGATTGCAAAGTATATTTGAGACTTTTTTTAAAGATATTTTAATATTAAACTCACTGAAGACAGTGTTGGTAAATGATTAAATAATGTTTATGCTCTTTTAATGAGAAATAAACTGATGTCTGAGAGAACTCAGTTCACTGCAACATAGGAAAACACAAGTAAAACAAAAGAAATAACACAATGAAGAAAAGGTTCAAATATGCAATCACTGTTTTAAAAACACTTGCAAATACAGAGTCACACAAAATGAACCTGGATCGCGATAGAACAGAAGTTTCCAGGGGCGACCAAGAAGTTTCAAACATGCCCCAAAGTTTCCAGCCTGATCTCAGAAAATTATCGTTCTCTGAAACGTTTATTTCAGTTTTTAAAATTCTGATTGCATTATTCCTTTATTATACTAGTTACAGTTGGTGCTAACGTGTTGCTCAATTTTATCCGTTTTTATTGAAACGTCTGTTGTGTTCTGTCCATTTCTGTGTTGGGTGCCTCTTTACACCAAACTTGTTCTCTAATTGCTCAACATTTTTGTTTTTTGTTTTTTAAAATTTGTTTTTTAATTTTTTTTCAATTGCAGTTTTTGTTTTTTCAAACTGGTGATGATGGGTTCTTCAATTGTGTCTTGTCTCTGTAACCACACAAATCTTTTTTGAAATTTAAATTGGACGAAGTCGTCGTGGGTCATAATTAAATCTCAGTTCTTGTCCATCAGATCAAGGCCTAAGATTCATTATGCTCCCACATCTAATGCTATTTTATTTTTATTTATTTATTTTTTTTTAAGAATCATGACCTCAAAGTAAATAATGAAAAACTTAAAATGTTCGTCACGATTTTCACACGGCTGCATCATTTGTCACTTCGGAGTAGAATGTTTTGCATGTTGCCTTTTTAATTTTTTTTTTTCTTTTTCTGAATGCTTGGAGTGATTCTTCACGTGTGATAATCTGAGGTAAATTTTGTGTTTTAATGTAATAATTTCTACGTAAATATCCTTTCCTTCTGTGAATATTGGCTCTTTGGTCATGTGACACAGTCATGCTTCAGTTTGGGCACATTTGAACCTTTTTTCTCATTGTACGAACAGAGTTGTACGAAGTTGCATTCATATACTTTACATTGTATAGTCAGCGTTTGGGTATCACGTGCAGCCTGTGGCAGTTGTCCCTGCCGAGTGCCAGTTTTCTCTACCAAGACATGTATGGTAGGACGGAGTCTCAGTTCGCTGTGTGTGTGTGTGTGTGTGTGTGTGCACGTGCGCGCTCTCTCCTGGCAGCTGTAAAGGTGAGCGTTCGATATTTTTAGCCCCCGGTCCCGGGGCCCTGCAGGGCAGCGGGGCCCACAGTTGGCTGGGGGGTTTGGGTTACGAGGGGCTTAAAGTGTAAGTTAATAGAAAGTGTGCAGTGGCACAGAGATGAGCTGACGCAATGCACTCTTCTATTTTCACTTCCCCCCCCAAAGTCCTCCTTGCCCGTCTCGGATGGAGGCGAAAGGGGGTCTTCACGCTGATGCCGTTAGCAGATGCATGTGCGTTATTGAGGAGAGGGGACTTGGACGTTCTCCACTGGCTGTGCTATAAATATCCCTGTGACATTTATTGTACTCACCGGGGTTCAGGTGCTAAAGCGCTCGGACCCTGCTAAGCCCTTTTGTCTTGAGTCGGCGTCGTCGTCCAATCACTTCTGAGGTAGACTGTTGAAATTACCTGAGCCCACTGCAGGAGGAGGTGATTTCTGTGATGTGAAAAGATGGAGAGTGAATCGGACGTAGGAGCCAAAATACCCAGCTAACCCTGTGTCAAGGTCTTTTCAGGCTGATGATGGACAAGAGTTAAAGTGACCAAAATAACACAAACTTCCTCTTATAAGTCAACTGTGATTTCCTTTGTTCAGCTCAGTGCACTCAGGCTTTTGCTGCTAAAGCTTCTGATCTGGTACGACGTGGAACTTACGGTTGCTAATGCAAAGTTTAGCCAAACATTTCTGTGTACCTGACTTTACCTAAAAAGCACAATAACGTAAATAATCTACATTTTTTCCTACCTTTACACACTGACCTAGCTTCCTACACATAAGCATTTCAGGGGTTTTAACACAAGTCTATCAGGAAGTGACCACATCCAGCCATTTTGTGACATGTAATTGCCGCTTGTTTGCACAGCGACAACCGTTCAGCAAAAGTAAGACTCACATTAAGTGTCACTGGTGTGTGTGTGTGTGGGGGATCAGGCTTAACTTAAGTGAAAAATTGTGACTTTAGTGAAAAATGACTTTTCATTTTTTACATTTTGTCATACAAATGATGGATTGATAGATTTATTTTGGAAAAAGGCGAATTCTTCAACATTCGTCCAAATCTTGCAAATCAACAACACATAGAAGCCTTTTCTGATCTGATGCCGCTGTCGAAAAAGAAACTAAAATAAAATGCTAATGAAATACCAGTCCGCCATTTAAACATTTGTATCAGTCAGCTGGATATAGAATTATCAGACAGGCTTTACTTTGTACAGCAAAATTATTTTACAAAGGCCAACACTGGGTTAGTTTTTATCCTTTTGCATCATGAGACAAAACAGTTTGGCAACATGGTGTTTGAGTGACAGAACTCAATTATAATTTGCAAATAACATTAACCGTTGTTTAAACATCATTGGAGTAGATGGGTACTATTCATCGCACAGGTGCATGAAAAAGTGTCACGGAAGAATCTGAAAGTCAATATTGTCCACCCAGTTGACATCGCGTCACACAATCTGAGCTCCACCTGCTGCGTCTGGTGATTAAACGCTGCAAACTGCCAGGAAGCTTTTTAATGCCGAATAGACATCGATTCGATGGCAACAGGCATAGAAAATAGAAGAAAATGAAAGCCGAGCTGTTCTGTCGTCTAATTAGATTAGGATTAAATGTGCATGAACAGATTATTTAAGATGCCAGGCCGAATCAAAGCGCTGTTTTTTCAGGTTTTGAGGCTTGGTTTCTCCTGCAGGAGGTCAAACGCTGCTGGCCTTCTTCAGCATACCAGTAAAACCAGTAGGACTATTTATATTTGTCTTTGACTGTTTGTTTGACCCGGACTAGAGGCAGTTTTTACCTCCTCCCTTTACTTTATGCCCCTCAGCTGTCCTGATACAGCGTCCTCCGGCATCATTGGGAGGCTGACTGATAATTTAACATGGCTAACCTTACCACTAATCCCCTCCACCCCCCCGAAAATGAGATTATGACTTCTCCTAGCATTTCACTAGGTATGCACATATTCACTATATGTCCTTTTCCAAGAATATCCACCGGCAGATCGTTACCAAATTGAATGTGACATCTGGCCGCGGCGAGGGACATTCTATATGAGGTGCACTGATAGGCTCCGAGATCAAGTGAGTGGGACTGTATGCACCACTGAGTGTGTGTCTGTGTCTGTGTCTGTGTGTGTGTGTGTGTGTGTGTGTGTGTTCATTCTGTGGGCAGAACAGAAAGGATATACTAACTGATTTTCTTGAGACCAACAGGACTTGGTGGGTCAAAAAAAATCAAGTAAAATTTGTATTTGTGGCAGTATGACGTTTTTGTTCTGTTTGTTTCCCCACAAAGTACATTTTTTGAAGCTGATGAAAAAAATCTTGTGGCTGATGAGAACATAAGGTCAGTCAGGACATAGAAGGACGACTTGAGGACATGGGGTTAAAGAGATTTTGTGGTCTCTACATAAAAAGAAACCAGAATGTATTAGCCCTCAGTTATTTTATTTATTTGTCTTGTTTCAGTCTGTTAGTTTCAATGGACAGATTAAGATTAAATTGTAAAATTAGCACCAGTAGACTGTATTCTAAAGTGTGTGTGTGTGTGTGTGTGTGTGTAAAATTAGTCATCATCTGGTCAATAAAATTAGTCATCACCTGGAAATAAGTAAAAAACCCTATTGCATCCATGTAAATTAAGGTCCATTAGCTCTAGTTTCATGAAAACAGATAATACATAAATGCAAATGGCAAACTTGAGAATCCTGAAACAAAACCCACTAGGAAGAATCTTCTCAGTAGAGCGCAGACCACCGCCAAGGCCAATGTCAAAAAACATATCAGATACCAGAGAGAAAAATCCCAGTTCTTACTAAATGATCATAATATGCCCCAAACAAACAGACATGAGTGTAAACATAACCTGCATGGCAGAGGTTATAATTCTAATAAAAAAGCATGACGAAGGTCCTGTTTAAAATGGCCTCGCTGTCCTGTGAAAAATGTCCGTCTTGGAAACATTAGTTAAGTCTACAGTGTGGCGGAGGGAGGGGTAGGAGGAACAGAGCGCTCTGCTGTGAAGTCTCATGTTAGCGCTAACTTGATTTCCAGAACTCGCATAGTGTGGGGTTTTTTTTTTTTTCTTTTCTCTTTTTCAAACGACTTCAGCTTTGTGAGTATTGGATTCTTCAGGTAATGCAGCAGGTTCATGTAGTAAAAGAGGTGTGAGAGGTTTCTCGGCCCATAGAGGAACATTAATACCTTAAGTTTATCCCTGGAAGAAAAAAAAACAGGCAAACTCAACGGCTTTGGAGGAGACGCATGGTTTTGATCAGACAGATGATAAAAACATCACTACAGTAGTATGAAAATGTTCTGATGATAAAACAACAAGATAGCAGTCATTAAAAGACGATCCCTTAGCGCGACCTCTTTGTGGAGGCTAATCCAGATCAAAAAATAAATTAGGAAAAACCCTAAAAAGGGCCCAGTGGCCTCATTCACATAACATCAGGGAAAAAAACAACTAAAAACGTAATAGGATATTACAAAATGAAGCCAAAAGAAGCATCATTAAAAGGAGATTCATCCTATAGTTTAGGAGAGGACTCAAAAAAACAGCTTCACACACACACACAACACAAAAAGTCTTTTTCTCTCAAGAGTTTGGTACATGTGAATCCAGACCACTTCCAAAAGTATTAGGAACAGGTCTGGGTTCCCTCCGCAGCACGTCCAACAAAACTAAATGATAAATCCGCTGTTTGAAGCCGAACTCAACAACAACGCGTTTAAGCGTTCACTGATCTGACAACAGCATCAGGAGGACAAGTTGTTTTTCAAGAACCTCCCGAAACTGCGGATTGAAGATGGAGCAAAAGGAACTCGTTGTGATATCAGTGGGATCAGAGCTTGTCCACGGTTGGTTTTTGTAATTTTTTATTTATTTTTTTTTAAACCCGTGTGTCGGCGCGGTTTTCCTCCCTGCGACAGAACGTAAGGAAGTGCTGTCCGAGCAGAGAGGACAAAACCAGCAGTGTTTCAGTCCCTGGAAATGAGCTGGTCTTCTCTCTCGAATCTCAAATTTGTCATTGCACATTCATAAAAAAAAAAAAAAAAATCATCTCTGGTTTTACTTTACGAGTACAAGAAGACCCACCGATGTTTCTAAAGCTTTAGAGATTTCGGTGCGAGTATCAGAGCCCGAGAGCCACTTTGTGGATCCAACCCCGCCGGCCCCAACCTGTTTCATACAGCGGAGCCCTGCTAAAAATGGAGGCCCCCCCACCCTGCAGATGGTCTGAATTACCTCACTGTATGGCTTAGGGTCCCCCTGAGACCCAGAGCGAGCGGGAGTTGTGTGCAGGTTTTGTGTGGTCTCAGCCTTTTTCCCGTTATTTCTCCCTCGCTCTCCTCTCAGATAACGGCCCTTTTTTTTTTTTTTTTCTGCCTTCAGTGGAATAAGAGGAGAGCGGGGACCAGTTAGTCTTCATTTTTCCGGGATCCCCCCCCCCCCCCAAAAACCCCCCTTTGCATCTTCCCCGTTTCCTCCCACTCTTCCTCGTTCACTGTACCTCCTCCACCCTTGTTCCATTCTGTACCGGCAAAGAGACACGTTTCGTGATATTCGTCTTGACAGACTGTGCGTTTTTGGAGGGATGAGAGGTAGAAACTTGAGAGCGGAACTTCCTTTTGGCTCCTTTTGCTGTCCGGCTTTTTTTTTTTTCCTGTGTTTATATAAAAAAAAAAAAAAGCAGGAGACTCCCTGATTTATTAAAAAAAAATCCTTTGATGACAGAGATGTAGTTATAATAAGGAATGTGAGCATCAGAGGCTCTCGGCAGCACGTGTCCACCACCTGTTCTCTGCCGCCGACCCGACCTGAAATCAGAGACTTTTCTAAAAGGCCCCTCTGTGTCAGACCAGGCAGATAGAGCAGACCAGTGAAACACAATCACACCCTGTGCTGTCAAAAACATTATACAGTTCTCGTGCTGAGGTTCTGTGCAGCCCCTGGGCAACTCGAATATTTTGTTTGTTCTAAAAAATGAAAAGACGTGACTACAAACCACTCTGGCAAACACACGTTTAGAAATGAGCTTTTCTTCACATGTTAATGCACGGTTTCTCTTTATTTCATGAGCTTCAAAAATTGTGAAAAATAAACATTGATTGTGGGAAAAACTTTCGGCGCCGTCCTATGAAACAAAATATTCTCATTAGGCCTCAGCCTACTTGTCCAGACTTAACGCAGGTCAGGAATTGTTCAGCCAATGACATTTACAGGGCGAATAAAATTCTGACTCTTCAAACCTTGTGGGGCTCCCCGAAGCGGCCGACTGAGGATCTGAAAGCTAATTGATGGCTAAGCCAATTGATGGTTGAGGGGGGGTGCAGCTATAAAAAGGTATCAAAGCACTTCCAGCACAAAATTTCCACTGTTTCTTTCCTTTCATTAAAAAAAGTTGTTAAGGTGGATCTTGACAAGTCTGTCAGATAAAACTGCAGGTCTGCTGGGCAGGAAAGGGCAAAGTCAAACCGCCATAATCACTACAAAGGAGCTGCAGAGAGGTTTAGCTGATACAGGATCAGTGGTGCACCAGGTGATGCACAAGCAGGGTCTACCTGGAGGAGTCATCAGAGGGAAAGCTCACCTGTGACCTCATCAAAAAAAAAAAAGTCTGATGTCTGCAGAGCAACATTTGGAAGAACCAGAGTCATTTTGGAAACAAGTGCTGTAAGACAGATGGATTTAGAGCTGAGCCCTTTGGACACAATCACCAAAGGTGTGTATGGAGGAAGAAAAAGAGCAGCATCCGATGAAAATAACACCTCGCCAGCTGTTCATCAAGGAGACTGAAATATTCTGCTTCGGGGGTTGTGTGGCACAGGAAACGTCGCATGAGCCGAGGGAGGAACGGATTCCACCGAATATCCGAACAAATTCCGGAGGTAAAACTTCCTGCACTCAGTCAAGAGAGGGAAACTGAAAAAGTCTGGCTTCCACAACAGGACGATGATCCAAAGCAAACATCAAAATCCACCATGAACCACTTCAAGTAGCACGAGCTGAAGCCTTTTGGAACAGACCCCCCCCACGTCCCACCTCCCCCACAGACCACTGACCTGAACATCAGTGAAAATCTGTGGGTAGATCATAAACACGCCGTGTGTGCAGGAACGGCCTGAAAATTATTTCACAGCTTAGAGTGAACTGCAGGGTTAAAACCCACAAATCAAGAAAAGACAGACTCTCGGCTGCAACGAAAAGTGTTTGCAGGCTGTGACATCTGCCACGAGAGGAGTTGCCAAGCACTGACTCGGCAGGATTTCCAATCGTTTGAACATGCTTCGATCACGGTTTAACCTTCGCCCGGAGCCACTGTTATCTGGCTGCGTCCACGGATCCGAGGGAGGCAACAGCAGCCGTCTCCTTTAACCTTGGTTGCTATGGCGGCATTCCGGACTCTATCGGAATGGCCCTGCTTTCCTCGAGTTATCTCAGGCAGCCGCCGCACTTTCCCAACACCCAGGGCTGCCAAAGCTTTCGCAAACGACCGTAACCATATTCTTTCAGCCGTCAGATGCGTAAAAAACTTCTAATTGATGATGAATGTTTACACCGGTGGAGGAAAATGAAACATAGGAAACATGATAAAGCTCCGATCACCAACTCTCCGTTTCTGTCTTTGTCACAAAAAAGAGGGCTCCACCGACTTAGCACCACTCTCCTCTGTGATGTTGAACTCACAGTTGCGAAAGGGTCAAAATAGACTCAGCAGTACTGGAGGCGTTATCTTCTCTTTGACCCGTGGATCCTTCTTCCTTGTCAAAACTGGGCCTAATCCCCCCCGGAGAGAGATGGCGAGCAGCCTGCCAGACCGCTGGTACGCCGACGTGTCTCTGACCCCACACCCCCGTTTAAAACCAACAAACAATAACGAACGAGAAGAACAAATAAAGAACAAATTACAGCCTTTTTTATTAGGTGTTCCTTTTCACAGCATCAGCTAAATTCCTCAGATGTCACTTAGAGTTCATATGTCTGGCGCTCCCTCGTCGCCCGATTTTCATGTTGTAGGTTAAAGGAAAATTGTGTTACAAGCCCCCGGGCCGACCCTCCATCCCATAGCTCTTGTCAATGGACTGTACAGACCCACAAGAAACGAATCTGCGTGGGAGCGTGGCGAGGCAGATGTAGAATGTCGGGGGTTCGCCGGACGGACGCAGTGGAAACTTTTCCGCTCTTTCTCCGCATGACACGATCGAACTTGGTTCTCCGGACTTTAGGCGCGTGAAGGAATCTTACACAATCTCTCTAAAGACGGAATTTGAAAACAAACGCGTATACGGGACACTGGCAGTCTAATGGTTACGGCACAATCCACAGAACCACAACATCCTGTCATAGCCCATTTACTATCCCCACGGTTCCTGTCGATTTCTGACCTGTCAACTACTCACAAATGGCTTTTAAAAGAAAAAAAATCAATAAATGGTCTTGTAACTTTTTATGTATGGTCTCAACCCTGGAAAATTTAGGGTTGTACAAAAATCATCTCTACCAGTCTTCACCAATTATATTCTACGAAACTTCCAGCAGCATCTGTAGCTTTCTGGCCCGGAGAGAATTCGTTTTTGACACAAAAAGATGAAGAGGACTGTGTTCTTGAAACATCTTTTGCATTTGGAAGAGCTGATGTCTGCTTATGCTGCTCCTTTTCCCATCTGCATCTTAATTCGTATGACAGTGAAAGCGTGAGAGATCCCGGGAGACGTTAGAAGAACTGCAGACGCTTCTTAGATGGATGAAGAAACATCGTCAACACCCGGGGCAGCTCCTGCTGAGGTGGTGTCGTACATTAAGATCCTTTCCCGCCACCTGGACGTCAGAGGATCTGTGCTAGACGGTCGGGGACAGCGAGCGGGGATCCTCTCGCACAAGGAGGCTCGTATCAATAAATAATCATTCAAAAGTCTGAAATTCAGGGATAAGAAATGCAGTAAAGCAGTAAAATGTGCTTTTCTTGTCATAATGAGCAGCAACCTAAGAAAGAAAGAAGCAATAGACAGGTCTGACTTTTCATACAACACCAAAAGTCACTTCATCCACTTCTACATGTGAGAAAATGGTTGGTGACTTGTGTTTTCGTGGCACAGATGCGATTTCGTGAGAGCTTCAGGGCAGAAATCTGGTTCGGCTGCCTCGCGGGCTCCCAGGCTCCCAGGCGGACCGGCCAAACCATGACGGAGCCCGCCCCAGCCCCCGCGGCCCGGCACGGCGTCACGGCGGTCCGCCCGCCCCGGCGTGAGCTCTTTCGCCATGGCTGAATGTAGACCTGTAAGCCGAGAGGCTCCTTTTGTGAGTACATATTCTGTCGCATTAAAATAAAGCAAACGCCTTATAAATAGAAGAGGGATGCGAGTATTTATTCACCGACGCGTTCTTGGCTGCGTAACGTGTTGGGCCTGGTTTCGTCTTTCAGGTGTTTACGTGTGGACGAGGCTTCGCTTCGGAATATAACACATACGCTAAATTTAGACGACATTTCTACATGAAGTGTGTGTCTGCGTGTCATCTTTTGTGTAATAAATGAGAAGTGGTGTGGGGATTTTTTTTTTGTAATGGTTTGCATGCATGCTTCTTTTTAACAGGCAAGAATAACTATTAACATGTGCTCAGTTACCTGTGTGTGTGTGTGTGTGTGTGTGTGTGGTTTTCTCAACAGAAGTGAGCAATTGTGTGCTTGTGAGGAATTGCCTTCGCTGTGATCATTCAGTGTGTGTGTGTGTGTGTGTGTGTGTTCATAGTAAACGGTGGGGATCACCAGGGGTTTGAGTGGTTGTCTCCCCCCTCTAGAATGTATCTGCATCTCAAACTCCAAGGTCAGGAATAATGTTTTTCTCTCCGGCCTTGTCCCTCGGGGAGGTGGGGAGGTGGGGGGTTTGGGGGGGGGCAGAGGGATTAGCTCGTCATATTTCACCTGTCAGACCCTTAAAAAAGGACCAGTGGAGATGCCGGTGAGCCAGCGGGTCTCCCGAGGTCGCAGCTGCCCAATCACAACCGCTGCCATGGGAACTCAACGAGAGAAGGGCACAGGTTTTTTTGGGGGGGGGGGCTCGGTAGGAGGACACCCAAGGACGCTGCCTTTTAAAACACGATATTCGCCCAATATAATACTAGACTGACCTTTTTAGAGCGATGCCATCTGATATTCTTATAACATTTAGGACATTTAGGTGAGCGTGCGCCCGCTGAGCGAGCGTCCTGGCCGACCGACAGGAGTCATCGGTGCAGCATCAAGGACGCGATCCCTCTCTGGCTTCCCACCTGTTGACACCTGCACGAGGCCGGGACTCATTCGTGGGGTTGCAAGTCAAACACCCGAATCTGAACCCAGGTGTTTGACCTGGTGTATTTAATGGTAAGTTAAGACCCCCCCCCCCCCGTTTTTTAAAATTTTTTGTACTTTATTAATCTACCCTGTCTCCTACATATTATGTTCAATGTTACAATGCAACTGGGGCAGCAGGGTATATGTTACATTACATATACCCTGCTGCCCCAGTTAGATTGTGGTGGCTATATACTCACTGTCTGGATTATGTTTGTTTGTTTGTTTGTTATGTTTTGTTTGTTTTTGATTTTTAGTGAATAGCAGGGTCACCAGGATGACGTGATTACAAAGCCCCTGACTGTCACACACCAGAGACCAGAGTTCAAATCCACTATGCAGTTTTGGTAACAAAAACCCTTTGGTTAAGTTTTGGGAAAGATCTTGTTTTTGGTTTCGTGTAAGTTAAACACATTGTGTCTTAAGGCACCTTTGATGTTTTTTGTTCTGTTTTAAACCAGAACAGAAAATCTTTCCTGAACCTCAAGCAAGTGCTTTGAGAGTAATAGTCACAACAGGTGGGTATAATACTGCAAGGTAAGTTCATTTGTGGGTGAAGATTTTACAAAAATATTTACTATCAACATATTTGCCACCTACCAAATACTTGAAAAACAGCGTATCCACGTTACATTAACAGAAAAATGAATATGGTCGAAATTACATTTCCTACAAAACACATTTGCTTTCACTATGCAGTTGTGTAAGATGCGTTGAATTAATTGTGAGTAAGGTCACAGCTGTATGTGATACTCAGCCACGATGCCGAGCACGTCCATAGGTCAAGAGTGTTTACAACATTCACAGCACAGAGATCATGAAGCTTCAGCTCTGGTCGAAGGCTCATGTAGGTGGTTTTACCTGCCATCCAAACCCCTTTGCACTAAAGTGAAGGGAACATGAGGATGTGATGTGAGAATGTCCATAATCCGGTTTTAGTGATTGATTATACTTTAAATTCTATAGAAGAGCTTTTTACCCTAATAAGAAAAAACAAATACTTTATATTTTTTCATTTAAATGATTATTTACAAATAAATTGGCATAAAATGTTGGTCAAAAAAACACCTTAATTCAATATTGGTCCATTTTATTAGGTTATGACCTGAGCATCGGGTCATCAACCTCTAGTTCCGCCACCAGTTTTAGCGACATTTTTTAACGTTTGTGAACTTTCAGAGATTGATGGGCCTGATTTCTGGTCTGTGGTTTGAAGAGTTTGAAGAGTTGTTGTTGTAGAAGAGTCAAATACACAAACTCCCCCTAAAAAATGAGGCAATGAGCAACTTGGGGACTGAAGGTGGACGATGGAGGTCGAGTAGAACTGGCAACGAAGTGAAGCACAACTAGTGCGAATTCAAAGCAAATCACCTCTGACAGTTTAATTGCAGTTGTCTAAGCAAAGTCCAAAAACGAACTTGTTGTTGGAGTAATATCTCACTCTAACCTCTGGAGGCTGTTGCTCAAATGATAAAAGTTTATTGTCTATATATGGTGGTTGATTCAATCTCTCTCTTCTCCTATACATGTCCAAAGCGTCTCAGACACCCCCCCCCTGAGTTGCCAGATGTGCGATAACAGGAAGCTAAAGGCACTGAGTGATGTGTAAATGACTTTGTTTCCCTCATTTTTTCTTTGACCCAGGTAAAAACCCGGCGCTTGACAAGACGGTCCAGATGTGTCCTACCGCAGTCAGGAAGTGACAAAAAAAAAAAAAAAACACGAGGGGTGGGAAGATGGAGGGAAGCGGAGCAGATGGAAGACAAGAGGAAGAAAAAAGAACGGAAGCAGCGTTTAAAAGGGGGAAAAGGAACCAGGTAATAATTTTTAGATGTCCACCCGGGGAATACGACGTAACGACTTCAACAGATATGACATTCCCTGCAGCTTCAGCCACCCCCCCCCAGCCCACCTCCTCCATCTCAACCACCTCCACCTCCACCTCCAGCTCCACCACCACCACCACGGACCCTGTTCCTGTCCCTCCGTGCCCCTCTGTGAGGGGCGATGATGTCAGATCCAGTATTTCACAGCCAGAAGCGGGCGATGACATGGACAATTTGGACTGTGAGTTCTCTCCAGCCTTGGACATGGTGTTACGATTACACGCTCCACTGCAGGTCCGACATGCCAGGGATGAAGGGGTGATGGTGGGTGTGTGTGTGTGTGTCAGTGTGCGTGTGTGTCCGTGCATGTGCGCGTGAGTGTGTGTTTGTCTGTATGTGTGTGAGCCACGGGTGTAGACCTTTTTAAATAACTTTCATAGAGTACAGCTCTACCCTTCTCTCTCCTCGTAAAACGGAATAACACTGATAGCCGTCCAGAGGTACATCCAGGCGAAAGGAAGATTACCGGTAACACGCTGGTTTCTCCCTCGCAGCAGGGAAGCTTGGCGCTCCACTACCCCCCCACCGCACCCCCTCCCCACCCCTTAGTCCTGGTCCAAACAGCCTCCCATTAAGCACAGTTCAGGGGAAGGCGTGTGTTTTAGCATGTCGATTGTACTTCACTGCGAAACCAGCCTCCAATCTGCTCTCCAAAAAAACTGTGTGGGAAACTGAGGCAAAATGAATTTTTTTTTTTTCTTTTCCTTTTACAGCCAGTTTGGGTTTCATGGTCACAGCAGGTGAAAACCTGAGCAGGTATATAGGCACTGAGGAGAGCTTAGAGTAAAGGGGGGGGCTGAGACCCCAGGGTTGGCCGTCAGGAGGGGCGGGGTGGATGGAGGAAGACGGCCTCCGCTCGGGCCTCCCGAGCCGAAGGAGGAAAACCCCCAGGAAACCCAGCAGAGATAACCGCGATATCTGATACGGAATATCGGAGCGCAATGAGAGACGCCGTCCTTATGGATGTAAAACAACCTCAGGCAGGCACAGTACTCGCCCGAGCCTCAGGTGAATCCTTGAGGACATGATATGTATGTGAATGAAATTGTATAAGTAGCAGATAATGTAAACGAGACGCATAGAGATTCCCCACAGAGGCTCCAGCAACAAGAAGCACGAGAAAAAAGGTTTCAGAAGTCTTGGAAAAAGTATGGAAAGCCTGCTTTATTGCAGTTGGTACGCGATGTTATGTAAAGGAACGTTTTTAAAAGTCGATATTTCATTTTGAGACTCTAGTCTTTGGCTAAGAATAAGTGCGTGCGTGTGTGTGTGTGTGTGTGTGTGTGTGTGTGTGTGTGTGTGTGTGTGTGTGTGTGTGTGAACACCAACAAGCCTTTAACGGGAAAAGGTGTTTGGTGTGGGCTCACCGAGGCCGCCCGTGTGACTTTCAGACGACCTCGGCTGTCAGCAGACAGTAAATAAGGAGGAAGCCGCACGTGTTGAGCAGCCCGTCATCGTGTCCGGAAATCAGCTCGCTCTCCCCGACTCTCTCCCTCTGTGACGTCTGTTCTTTATGATAGCCGGCATCGGCATAAATCAGCTTTCTTTTGCCCGCTTTTTCGTGCGGGAATGTGAGTTTGAGCCGCCTCCGGTTCACTTCCTACTTTTACAGTTTGGTTTTGACTTTCTCGTCCCGACGAGTTCCCGGGTTCGGTTAATCAGCCGTCACTGGATCACCGGTCGTCCGACAGTCAGTCACTCAGGCTCGTGACATCGGGGGTGTTTTCAGGACACGGGGCGGGAGGAATGTTTAAAAAAAAAAAAAAAGACAGGGAATTTCGAACCACAAAAAGAGATTTTGAAAACTGGATGCTCCTCTCAGCGGGGAATCGCTGGCATCCTCGGCAACTTACTCTCAGCTATCGTTTCTTAAAAATAAATAAATCCCGACCACAGAGGAACTTGGAAACCGGGAAGGAAACATTTCGTATAAACACGGCCTGAATTCAGTGCCGTCAGATTAAAGTAAAGACTGTGGCAGCACAAGGTAAAAGACCTCTCGTGCACAAAGAAAATAAAATTGGTTTAACAAGTTATGAAACGCCGTAAAAGAGCCAATTTTAAGTTCCTAGGAAGATTCTTCTTATTTCAGATCAGGCTATAAAACTGTTTTCCCCTTTGTGGTGATTCCAGGGCAAAAAAACTCCTCATAAAACCCGCATAATAATCCGATTAACAGTCTTCCCAGTTCTTCAAATTTTCATTCTTAACAGCTGTGTGGACAAATCAGTGAATATCCACCAAAACCCTTTACCCAACTGAACATCCTGTATTTGTGTCAGATATTGTAAAACAGGGAACAGAATTCACTCATTAAATGATGAAACTGATAAAACCTATAAGTGGATTCTCTGATAAAGCTGGATTCATCATTCTGCGTCGAGTCTACGCCTCCGTGTCGTAAGCACTTGTATATCTGCGATGGCGTCGCTCTACCATATACATCACCAGACCACTAGTTGGCGTCAGCGTTTAAATGCCACTGCCACTGAGTTTCCTCGCCGCTGTTCTTCGTGCTTCGAAACGACGGCGACTGAATCGGAGCAGATCCTGATGCCCTTGGAGCCGATGGAGGATGAGCGGAGGTCCGTTTTCCCTGAACCTCCTGCAGCGCGGAAACGAAAGGAGACGTCGGAGGAGATGGTTTGAATGATGGCGACGAAGAAGGAGAAGCCGGAGATGCGTTTGCTACGGGAGGAGGTGCATGTCAGCCCACCGCATAGGTTCGACTCAAAAGCAAAAATCGGCCTTAAATTGGTCATTGATTGAGGCATCGGTGTAAAAATAAGTTTTAATATTCATCAGTTGATGCAGCCTTTGATAAAACGGGAAAACACTCTCCTGCTGTGATAATAGATGTTTGCAAGTTAAAGAAAGTGGATTTTTCTGCCAAATTAACATGCATGAGTTTGCTAACCCTCATGGTCTTGCATGTCTTCAACTTTTCCTTTTTGTTTTATGGCTGTTAAACACTGACATAAATTCCGGTTGTGATTTTAACACTCATCTTGTTTAATTTGCGACTGAAAGCCCCCCGGTGAGAAAATTCATCGCCGGCCTGCCCTGCTATTGTTACAGGCCGGATTAGGCGGCTGGAGCAACTCAACACCTCCGCAGCCCGTCTGTCCTTCATGTCCGCTGTCTGTCCCTCTTTAAAAAAAACCAAAAGAACAGCCAGTATTAGTGGCTCGGCGGGTGGTGGCGGTTGGGGGGGGGCGTGGCCATGGAAGCGCGGAGGTGTCACGTCCACGTCGGACACATCAGGCCTGTGATCGGCCGAATTATCCGGCTAGCAGGAACTAACGGCCATACTTCATCCACAGGAATCCAGCAATGACAGCCCCCTCCCCATGGAGGCATAAACATGGAGTCCTCACTCACCACGTCTCTCCCTCCACTCACACTCCTTCACCCACCCCCCCACCCGGCCCCGACACATCCGGCTCTCCACGACATACAGACATCAGCACCACTCAAAGGTTTTCTGTTGACAGGGGTAGGTGCGATTTAGGGTAAATACCAGTGCCAACTGAAGTTAACTCTGGGGGGGGGGGGCAGTCTATTGTCTGTGCTTTTGCTCCATGTTAGATGTTTTTGATTTTGGTTGGCTTGAAGTTTTTTGTTTTTGTTTTTTTTTACCCCTCTTATTTTGTTGAAATTCTCCAGAAACGAAGTCAGTGAACAATCCCTGCACGGACCCAAATCATCTCTGTCGTCTCGGGTCGACTGTCGGATATGGACTCAAGAAACACCTGCAGCAGAGACTGCGTAGCTTGTCCCTTCTTTTATTAGAAGAAAGGGGGGGGTTGCCCTGAAGTGAGGCTCCCAGGCAGCACCTCATTATAGACTTGTTTTTAATAGGTGTAATGGTATAGTTTCCACGGTGGGCGGGTGAGGGTCAAGGTGAGGCCGGATGTCGGTTACAAGGCTCCTTACGGACACTGGCCCAACATCTTTGCGGAGTCATACCTCATACCTGGTAAATGCATGTAAAAGAACTATACCATGATCGCTGTTCTACCTTTCCACATGCATCCGACTAGAAGTGGCTAGAAACAGCTGACGGCATCTGTACAACCAGGCCGGGTTTCGGAGTTTTAATAGACATGTGACTGTCTTTTAGTGGTTTCTGCACGGTCGGGTCGCCGCTAACAGACGTCTACTTTGCACGACAACGTGTTTAGTGAAAACTTATCTGAATCTGGCTGATTGTGACAGGTCAACATGATAAATTGACGTTACTGATGTTTGGCGAACGTGTTTTTTTTCCATTTTAACCCGGTGCCACAGTTTTTCTAGCCTGTTTATTTTGTATCGTGGCTTTAATCCTCACATAGACTAATTTTTTTTTTTTTTTTTTCTCCCACCACGTTCGGTGGAATCATCCCGTATTTCTCCATTGGGATGAGAGCGACACGTGAATGACGGCGGGGGGGGTTTCCTCGCGATCCCTGCCCGCCGCATGCATATGCCAGCCCGTGGCCTCGGCTGTTGTTGTTTTTCTTTTGTTTTTTTGGGGAAGGTTTTTGTGAAGCGTTCAGTTCAGCAGAGCGATGATGAGCAAGCACTTCACTTTAATCCTGGGTTTTTGGGAGACATCTGCATTTCATAACTGGTCCCACAAAATTGTCATTGTGGCAAGATTCATGTGGTGGCGGCGACTTAGCTCTGCAGAGTCAGGCGGGATAGACAGGACTTTGCGTTTTAATTAAAAAATCTTTGCCGGGTATTGATTCGTAATTTCTCTGAGAAACGTCCCCGGATTTATTGTGTCTGGATCAAATTTATGGAAATTTCCACTTACATGTGTTTCGGTTTATTAGAGTGGCCCTAAATTTTGGTTGTGTAAACATGAGTCAGGACTTGGAATGTGTAAGTAAGTAAGTAAATAAATAAATAAATAAATGAATACATTTTTAAAAAGTGAGAGAAATTTCTGATGCCGATCGGTTTCCCGTTGTTGTCCGACCGCTCTGAAATATCAGGGGCCCTCAGTTATATCCTGAAAATTAACTACACCTCAAATATATCCCAAAAATGATATAATATTCGGTCCGTAATGATGTGTCAGAACTCTAAATTGTGCAGTGTAAGATCAGCAGGCCGAGACTCGTCGTAGGGATCACAAGGGGGGAATATGCAGAGGTAATAGTGTGGCCCTGGAGCTGACATCCAACCCTTGTCCGGCGCTTGTGAACCAGGTCGGATAAG
>CM029122.1:4737500-4762500 GCA_016859345.1 Istiophorus platypterus | reverse complement strand
TGTGTGTGGGGGGGCTAGTGTTAACTTTATTTACGAATGTCGCGTATTGAGGCATTTTTCCCATCTTTTCTAATGTTTTTTCTCTTTCTTTTGTAAAATGTGCTTTCCTTCTTATCCCTTTGTTTTCTGTTTCATTCATTTTTGTTTCAAAAACAAAAAAAAAACACTGCCGCGTTTCGCACTTCAGGGGCCACCGTAGTCACTGGATCAGTGGCGGCTGCAAGAGTAGCAAAGCCGGGACTAATAAAATTCCCATTATCCTCCTCAGGATTTATATGCGTGGTTATAATCTATTTCCTGGAAATGGGATGATATGACAGCGAACTTTGTGAGTTAATTGGTTTTTGGCAGCGAAAACCGATGCCTGAGCTGCTTTGAACGCATCTTGTGTGTCTGCGTACAGAAGTGTCATAGCGTTGCATGTGTGTCATGTTTGGCGCTGGCTCAGAAGATTCTGAACCACCGGCATCGGTAATGATATGCCTCACTGTACTTCCCAGTTTCCTGGAGCAGGAAACTACCTGTCCACAAAACACGGCAGAAAGACTCAAACAAGCGCAGAGAGTTATCGGCGAAAACTTTTTTTTTTTTCTTTTTTCTTTTATCTCAGGTGTGGTTGCATGACCCTGGTGAAAGGCCCACGGCATCTTCTTTCCGTACGAGGACCTTCACCTCCGGGGCACATCACAGTGAGACGGGGCGGCCGTGGCCCGGTGGGGTCAGAGAAATACTGCCCTGTGGGTCCAGGTTGTCAGGCAGCTTCCTCCTCTGACATATACACTGGCCCTGAGGGGCCCCGGGGCCAGTGGAGAAAAGCTCTGGAGAGTGTCACGCAGGAGGAGGGGGAAACTTTTAGGACTGTGACATACCAGGAGAAGCCTTTGGGCTGTCATATATACACACGTTCATACCGCTTACAAGGGGTTTTATAAACATATAAATAATTCATTGGTTAATATAGCTTATAATTTACTGTCACTATCTAGATTTTATGTCCTTTCCGTGTCTGCATGAGCTTCCCTCAGGTGCGGTGGTAAATGAATATTATCATTAGTTTTTATATTATTTTTATTATAATATTAATGGAATAATTAATTGGGAAATGAAAATGAAAAAGGCCATGAATGTGTCCATAAATATGTGGACGAATGAGTAGTTTTATGACAGCAAAGCTATTCTTATTGACTATTCAAAAAAAAAAAAACTTAACTTATAATGTAGCAACAGTTTAGATTAAACAAACCATACACTTTTTTCATGCATGTTTTTTTTTTCTTTTTACTCAATCTTTTTCATTTGGACCCCCCCCCCCGTACTGACATGTATACACATCTGACATATAAATGAAGAACGCTGATGTTGATCATTTTGTTTTTCATTTTTATTTTATTATGTCACTAGTTTGTTTTGAGGAGCAATAGATGAATGCAGAGCAATTAAGAAAAAAAAATCAGTGATGGTTAACAAACAGTTTTTGCAATTCTACAGGCACTTTCTTAAAAATTGGACAACACGCTGTTTTGTATTTTATTTGCCACTATGTCATTCGAATGTGCTTGCGGGAGATAAACACAAGGGCAGCTGGGCCCCGGGATATTTCATGCACTTGATTAATGGATTAGTTTGGAAGCATTGGTTAAAACATAATAAGTCACTGAAGAACACAAACAGATTCTGGATTCAGGCGAAGTAGCAATTTCAGTTTAATAGTTTTATTTGCTTAGAAGCAAAGAGAACTCAATAAATTAGACATAATACTTTGAAAGATACTTTGACTTCACTTTCAAAACATTCCACATGTAAAGACTGGGATTTTTGTGATTTTCTTTTTTTTAATGATAATTCTCCTTCCAGTTACCATTTTTTTCTATTATTTTTTTTAAAGCTTATAAAGTGCAGACATGCATTAACACTTATAGCTTTTCTTTGTCCATTTAGGAAGTAAAAGAATTTATAACCCGAGCAAAATCTACTGAATCCTCTAAAGATGCAACATTCTCCCAACTATCTTTCCAGGACTGATACATACTTAGGGCTACAGTAATTGACACACAAGGATCTCCCAAAAGATGTATTGATGAGCTGAGCCCAATCCTCCACCAGAAAAATAAAACGAGGAAGCAGATACAGTGCACCTCACAAAATGTTTGGCCCTTAGGCCCGAGGCCGGTATTCTGCATTTCAGCTCGTGGATGCCTCCTTAGTTCCTGAGCCTTTTGTAAAACAAGGCTGCAACACTAAGAGCCATGAGGCAAACGAAGGCGAGGACGCCAACGGCGACACCGAGCCCGACAGCAGAGTCATCTTCCGCTTCAGTGATGAGGGGCTTCTCCTTGGACTCGGTGCTCTCAGCTCGGGTGATGATCTCCGGGGAGGTGATTGTGTAAGTCTGGGTGATCCCGGTTGTAGAGGTGTCCAGGGTGCTCCTCTTCCTCCTCTTGCTGCACTGCTTGAACGCGCTGCAGGTGCTCCGCTCGCACAGCCGGGTGATGCAGTGCAGATAGTAGGTGGACACCGTCTCGTTCTGCTGCTCGATGAAGCGGAAAGCCGGGAAATGGAAGCGGGCGCTCTGGCTGTCGCCGTTCTCGATCATGCTGGTGAACTGGTCCTTGGAGCAGGGGACGAACAGGTTGAAGAAGCTGGAGTTGGAGGGCAGCGAGGAGATGGAGGCGTAGCACCGGTCGAGCAGGACGTGGTACTGGCCTGTCAAGTTGGTGGCCTTGACCTCGACGTACAAGCTGGTCCTCAGTTCGATCCCCAGCTGCGGAATGATCATCGGTTGAGTGTAGTTGGCGTCGCTGTACAGCTCCATGCTCAGGGTGCTGATGAAACTCCCATTGTTGTCCTTGACTGCAATGGAGGAGGCTGACACATCGACCTGGGTGTTGTTGATCAGGTACTCTAAGGGGTAGGCGCAAGAGTAGTAGTACTTCAGCTCAGCGTTGTAAGTGATCGTGCCGGTCGTGGGATCGATGGACCGGATGATGCCGCTGATGTTGACCGTCTGGATGTTGGAAAAGTCGGAGAATATACCGGTCCCGGCAGCGCTGGTGGTCCTGAAAATGCTTCCGCAGGCGTGGGTCATGTTCAGGGGGAAGTTAAAGCGAGCCACCGGTGGAGACACCGACTCGTCAAGGGTTGCTCTGCAGGCCGGGTCCATCATATGGTTCAGGATCAGTAGAGTCTCATTGTAGCCGGTGTAGATGACGGGGCAGATTTCGATCGCCAGGCCAATGGATGAGGTACCACACTGCACTGCGATGTCAGTGACCTGTGGGCGTCTTGCTTCTGTTCCACACTCGTGCAGCGTTAGCTGACTACTTCTGACTATCAAGGTGAGTAAAAGTAAAAGTATCTTCATTGTTATTCTTCAGCTTTGCTTGAATTTGTTAATTTCTCTCTCTTTAAAAAATTCTGGATTCTGCTGCTGAAGGCTGGTACGTCTTCTCAGTTTGTTTGAGGTCTTCAGGCTGTGTTCAAGGGTCTTTATAGGTAAGTTTGTCCTCTGGGATTGGTCCAAAAGAAGGTCAAGCACCTTGCTATTTGTGAATAACTGCATTGTACTGAGGAGGAGAGCTCCAGTCTGGACCATATCCTAAGGGCAACAACTGAAACCTGAAGCATCTAGCTGTCTTGACAAATGCAGAGACAATGGCCTTGTTCCTTTGTTGGGTAAGCTTAAAAATATAGATTTCCATGTCCCCTATTACTAAGACCTCATGAAGTAAATGAACATAACACTGTATGAGATGGATTCCCGAGGAACCCATACAATGCCGTTAAGGTTCTCCTATCCGGTTTGAGTGCCAGCAGCTTCAGGAATGACCTAGTTAGGATCTAGGAGAGGAAGCATTGACCCATCGGATCATTTGGCCCCTGTGCTCCTTATTTATCCTGACATTTCTTTGTATATTTCTGTGGCCACTTAAAGGTCAGATTCAAAAAGATCAGGGGGATTAACAGGGTTATTAGTTGAATAAAGGAGCAGGAAAGAAGCCTGTTAATCTTTTTCTTTTTGTTCCAACACTGGGTGGTTTTCTTCTTCGGGTGAAACTCACAATGTAACTTATTTTAGATTGTGTTTCACTCTAATAATCTGACAGTCTGACAAAAGGAATCTAGCCATTGAACTTCTTACAATTCCTACATATATACAGAGATCACAGCAGATGATGCAGCTCTTTAGTATTTCAATGGCTTCGGTTGCTTGTTGGCCTGCTCTCTCTGGATTAAACATTAAATCTTAACCCTTTTTCTGCTTTGCACTATGGTTTACGTGGTTTATTCAGTGCGTGAAGTTAAACTCATATCCACTGTGTCTAAGGGGGGTGTGGTGCAGATTTTGGCTTCATATCAGTGTTACATATGGGAGGTGCATCAGACTATTATGTTGCTGAACTGCATATATTGGTCAGCTATTGTTGCCGGCGTACATTCAGAGGCTTGTGATGAAAGGACAAGCTGATCCTGCAGTGTATCATAAAGGTAACCGAATCTAAGCGGCGTCAGCTGAGACAAAGATGGTTGCTCTGACCGAATCATGACACAGAGAAGGCAGGGCTTCAATAGCACTTCAGTGAACTACATGGCAAATAAATGGAACTTGAACAAACTATAGAGAGAGAGAACTGAAGCTAATATGTTACCTCCAAACAGAGAATAAAGGACAGAAAGGTCACTCGCATTATACCATATCATTGACTAAATCCCCAAAGAACATTCGGTGTTATGACAAACACTAAATGACCGGTTGACTTAACTTAACGGTTCACTTCCAAAACAATTTAATTTCATCAAAATAGTGCAAACGTAACTCACATTTTAGGGGTTTTGTTTTGAGCTGTTGTAACATAATGAGGGGAGCAAAACATCAACACACTCAGTGTTCCCCACTGGACCAGCCAAGTTAAAAAATACCCAAAAACATTATATACAGCAATATATGACGTTACAGGTTGTTTTCGATGAAAGTTTTTGCCCAATAGCAAACCTTGACCCATCTCACGTTTTGATCAAAATTCTGTTTCATCCCCATCGTGGCCCCTTTTGAGTATAATATAAGCAAGGAGTTGTAAAACCCCAATTTAAACAATACTGTCATCTCACTGTTGTACGTTAAAACAAACTTCCACAGCAAATGAACCCACTGAAATATCCTTTCCAGCATAACGACTGCTGACTGAGCAATGACAACTTTCATTACTTTACATTAAACAAATTTAAATCACTTCCCGACATACGGTACCAGCGTTGATGCAACCTTGGCCTGCGTTTCCCACGGACTCCCTGTTCTGTGGAAATTGTCGGGGCGATGATACACTGGAAATCCGAAATATATTAAAAATTGAAAAACAGAAAGTTTAAAACCCTGTTCAGAATTCAGTAACATGGTAGTAATTGTTAGAAAAAAAAATCTAGTTGAAAGTTAAGTGGGCTTATGAAGCATGAAGGTTTTTACATTGAACGCCCAAGTACCACTGTACATATTGTATAACACGTCTCTCATCACTCTGCATTATGACCCAGTTTGTTTTTGTTTTTGTTTTTTAATGTTCCCACTATAATAAGACACCTCCTGGGTTTATGTAAGCACAGTACAAGACGTTCACAGGATACTACAAACCTACTTATGTGGCACAGTTACTGTTTGTGTGTGAGAATTTGATAGTTCGTACCAGCCTAAGTTAGGATTCATATACAATAGTTTACCTGGTAAAGACTCTTTATATCAAATGGTGCATGTGATTGAACGTCTATGGCATTTTGATCATAAATATTTGATCGTTGATATTATTCACAAATAAATTTAAAATAAATATTGCTATTCAAAATGGACCATAATTGTGAACTTTATAAGGCAAATTTAAAATTTTTAATTAGTGTTGCATCAACAAAAAGGCAGACAAAATGCATGGAGAAAAAAAAGGGGGGTAAAAAAATGAAATAAAATATAAAATACATATTTATAAAAAAAAACTGAGATAAAATAAACAAAAAACAAAAAATTAAAATTAAAAAATAAGTATATTTGCACATGTCATTAGAACTATAACTCATCCCCTTGTTGTCTGTTTATTAATGATACCTCTTGTCTTTGAGGATGACATCAGGCAGGAAGTGAACGACCACGTCAAAGTCCTGCTGTGAATTTATTGGGCTACAGAGACGATGTCCGGGGGCTGGGGGGGGTGCCACAAAGGAGGTGAAGGAGGGTCACCTGCTCTCCCGCCTGCTCACCTCCGCCCCGGCTGCACCGTTAAAGGGCTCCAGCCGTGTGATTAATGGTCGGGGGCTCCGAATCGGCCGGAGGGTCTGCGGCGTTGAGAAGTCGCAGAGGCGGAAACACGCAGGGTAAAGAAAAAAACGAGGTGGGAATTGTGTTTGGAGGAGAAGAAATACAACCCGCTGTCGCTCTTTTACTGCGTGGGTCGCGACCCGCCGGCCCTCTGTTATGATTAAGCCTTATGGGTTATTTTGCCTAGCAGCCAGCGGCTGCGGGGCGACGATAGCTCCTGGCACAGGGGGAAGTGATGTGACGTTTTATCAGCAAGGCCGCACAGCGAGCATGAGGCTGAGTGTTGATCTGCCACTCCGACCAGAACCGCTGTAACTCAGGTCCCAAACAGCCACATCCGCTTTCTACGTCCCCCACGATGCATCTGTCTGAATTTAATGCTGCTCACAATGTACATTTCTGACTGATTTGTGACTCTAGTGAATGTGTTGTTCAACACTGTGCCGAAATGCAATGAGTTATGCAATGACTGTTTCACATTCAAGCTCAGGCCTGCCTTGTGTGTTGTTAGGAATTATTTTTGTTCTGGTCTGACACCCGATATAAAGTCCCAGTCAATGTTCATGTCTTCTTTTCTTTGGTTTAAGATTGAAAGGAGTCGGATTCTAGAGCTCAGGTGGAAACGCTGATAACTCCACACTGTCGAATGTCTGGGAATTTGCATTTAACTCCGTGGAGGTGAAACTGAAAACAACCCAATGAAATACAAGTTCACAGCTACAAAAATGTAAAACCTCTGGTAGAGGTTTGGTGCACGGCACAAACGCACGTACGTGAAGCCCTATCCTACTCACACACACACACAAGCACACACACAAACACCACTCCTCCTCTCCCTGCATTTATCCCTCTGCTAATTGAAAGCTCATCTGTTTCACTTTTTTTTTCCCAGGCCGTCTCCTCCTCTGCCAGCTGGCTGCTGCTGCTGCTGCTGCTGCTGCTGCTGCCGCCGCCGCCGCCGCCGCCGCAACTGCTGCTGCTGCTGCTGCTGCTGCTTCTCCTGCTGCTCTGCCATTATAGCCACTGACCTGGTTCACACCAGATAATATATCACCCTGTAAAGCGAGCCGCCATAGAAGTCAACCCGACACCCAATTGTTATGCTGAGGAAATTAAATGTCACATATGAAATGTGTTAAGGTTCAAAAAGGTGCAACATGTTGCAAGTTTAGTGGCACAACATGCAGGGGAAATACACTTAAAGTGGAAAATTAACATTAAAAGGATTTTTGAAAAAGGAAATTAGTGGTGATGTGATGGCCTGGAAATCTATTGGCGTGCAGAAGTGGTTGATTGGATAGCCAGGGAGTTCCCCTGCAGAGATAAAGTCGTCTTGAACACAAATCTGAGATGACAATCGTGGAGCGTTGTGCACCTTATGAGTCAAATCCAAGTTTTCTTGTTTTTTCTTTTCCTTCTTCAGTGGGCTTGCCTGCGTTCGGGCCCGGTAAACCGAGATCACGGCCTCCTGGGAACTGAAACGGGACCTCTGCGCTCCATGGACACAGCATAAGCCGAACGAGGTCAAGGCAGGCGCCGACGACGCGGGCGGATTCCCTCGAACGGTAAGCTGAGACCTCGCCGAGCTCCGCGTGGAAACCGGAACTCCTTTCACTCCGATTTTGCAGATTTGGGACACAGCGCTGAGCGGCAGCGCTGCGAGACTCTAGGCCCAGTACAGGAAAGTGGATTTAAATCCACGAGGGACACGTTGATAACTGTGGGATGTTTGAGCTTGATGTTGTGCACCGTCAGTCGTCTCTGCGCCACTGCTGGATGTCACTCCTTGGTCTTGTGTAGTTGTCTGGGGCGTCTTCACTGGGAAAGTAAACATCCAGGTTAAGCGTTCATGCTCTTTTGTTCTGGAATCAAACACGCGATGCCCAAGAATGCAAACATATAAACCCGCCGGATCAATCAGTAAGAACATGGATAATCAATACATGCATGTTTAGAAATGAAAATAGAAGTTGAGGTAAATACAGTTTATCAGATGCTGAACAAAACAATTGCACAGATAAATGAACCAAAATGAACCAATTCAGCTCTTTTCACGTGTGAAAAAACACGTACATGTATGAGCCGATTCTCATAGACGCGATCAACAGAGGCAGCAGCTTAGAAGTAGCCATGTTTGTATCACACTTTCCCACACGCTTACTCTCAACACATACACTCACACACACACTCTCACACATGCACACACACACACACACACACACACACACACAGATTGTTCTGTTAAAGTCATGCGAGAGTGTAACGCTGATTTACGAGGCACTGAATATTTCTTAGTGATGCCTGTTGCTGCCTTTCTCTTTCATGTTTTATGTACACACATGCGCACACACACACACACTCACACACACACATACAAACACACACATGCATGCATGTACACACACTGTGACTGTTGCCCTTTCATGTGTGGAAAAGGGCAACTGCAGGGACCAGCTGTTAAGAACTGAAGGAGATATGTCCTGCTTCCTTGGAGCAGTTGCCGGTCTGCAGCTAGGTCACACACTCACATACACACACACACACACACACACACATACACACACTCACACACACACACACACACACACACACACACACACACACACTATTTTACAGTTATTAAATGTCATTGGAACATGTACGGCTGGTTCTGACGAGCTTCTGGTTGGTTGGGGATGAGGCTCAGTGTGTCTATAGTTTCAATAAAGATCAATATCTGAAGATGAATAAGAAAATACCTCAGATCATAGGATCACTGTGTCTCCTCCTCTCCTCCTCCACCTCCACCTACTCTACCCACTTGTGTCTCCTCGTTCTCCTCCATCTTTCTCTCCTCTCCTCTACTCTTCTATTTCCTCCTGTTTTTTCCTTTTCTTTTCTTTTCTCATTTTCTTTGCTTTCTTTTCCACTACTTTTGTGCCCTTTATTTATTTTCCCCTCCTTTCCTTTTCTTTCTTCTCCCCTCTCCTCACCTCTGCTCTTGTTTCCTCTCCCCTTCTTGCCTTTCCTTTGCTTTTCTTTCTCCTCCCTCCTCCCCTCATCTCCTTCATTCCTTTCTCTTGGTTTCTCTTCTGTCCATTTTTCGATGGTTCCCTTTATACCAACTTCACCCCCCTCCTCTCATCCTTCCTACTTTCCTTTCCTTTTTTCTGCTCCTTTTCCGTCCTTTCCTTCCCTCTGCTTTCACCCACTCTTTTCCTTTCCTCTCATCTACCCCCCCCCTCTCCTGCTTCTCCTCTCCTCTTGGTCTCACTCTTTAGTGAAGTCTGCTGCCATCACCTGCTGAATCACCCCCCCCCCCAAGTTTTGAGTTACACCAGATGTGGACCCTCGCTGTTTGGAAGACTGATGGATTTTAGGCTTCGCCGCAATCCAGCTGTTGTATTTGTGAACTGCTGGAAAATGAGGCTGTCTCACTCACTTCTAGTCGTATCTAGCAATGCAGATTTTTTTTCCAGTTTTCTGAGACTTCTGTCTGCACTAGAATACAATGGAGGTGGATGGAATTTAACCTGTGGCGCTCTCAGCTTTGTAAATGTAAATTTCATGCAATGTGACATTTGAAAAAAACTAGCAGTGTTGCATCTTTTCCTGGATTTTTTAGAGAATCCACAGTAAAAATTGTGAATAGATTTCACTGATAATATTTTTTTTACCAAAGAAATAGTTTCTGTGATACCGCTGGTAGAAAGTGAGTGAAACTTTTTCTTGTAGCTTGAGTGGAACAGCCCTTTAAATTCAGCATGTTGTGTAAAATGCAGTGACGGCGGCAGCAAAGGACAGTTCTGGTGACAGGAACACATGGAACATTTTTCTTCATTGACTCGAGCCGTTCACTGAGTTGCTTTTTAAAAAGGGTTCTGAGTGGAGTTGAGCCATAACTATGATTGATTGTCCCCCTGCGTGTGTGTGTGTGTGTGCACGCACATGTTAGTGTGTGTGTGTGTGTGTGTGAGTGTGCGAGTGTGTGTAGCTTGAGTGTTTGTGTCTCGTCTAGTGCCATGGAAGTATGTCTGTAACTCCTGTGTACTGCGTGTCATAATACTCTGTCTCCGATGTGAGTTACACTTGTGTTGCATAAAACGTTGCGCGTGCGCGCGTGTGTGTGTTTGTGTGTGTGTGTGTGTGTTTGTGTGTGCGTGTGTGTGTGTGTGCGTGCACGCGCACGCGCACGCCCGTGAGTTTTATCACTATGAATGTTTCGCTGTGTGTATTCGTGTCTGTGAAAACATGCACTTACATAACATGTCTTTCAGTCACATACCCATACTTGTGGGTACTTCTGATTGTGCACTGTGTGTCTGTGTGGGCACTGAGTTGAGTCCTCATACAATGACTCCATCATTATTTTCTCCTAAAGTGTTTCTGTGCAGAAGGTGTTTGTGTGTGTTAGCACAAACTTATGTGCCATTTCATATTTCTTTCTGGTTGTGTGTGTGTGTGTGTGTGTGTGTGTGTGTGTGTGTGTGTGTGTGTGTGTGTGTGTGTGTGTGTGTGTGTGTGTGTGTGTGTGTGTGTGCGCACATGGCAAAGTCTTGATGTTCCTGCCTGATGATTATTTACTTTAAATCACCGTGTGTTTTAGGTTTGATTGTGTGTGTGTGTGTGTGTGTGTGTGTGTGTGTGTGTGTGTGTGTGTGTGTGTGTGTGTGTGGTTGTGTGGGTGTGAATGTGTTACTCTTTCACTTTAATATTTCTGACAGGACCAGTTTTAACTTTAGATCTCTGAGGACATTTTTCCAAAAAACGACAACAGGGGTCGTGGTCAGTGTTAGGTTAAGGTTAAGGTGAGAACTGAGTTGAGACGTGTCGCTGTGATAGTCAAGCTAACAGTTAGTAGCTTGGGAATCCATCCATACATACCGAGGGGCCTCACAAGCGTAGAGAAACCAGCCCGCGTGTGTGTGTGTGCACATAATATATGCTATGAGTGCAGGAATGCCTGTTAGTGCGCTTCCACAACTGTGTATGAGCATGTGCGTGTGCTCTTTGTCACACAATCAGACAGACACACACACACACAGACACACACACTCATGCACGCTTTCGGTCCCTCGGCGTGCATGAGTGTGTGAGCGGCGGTCTCCCGGGCCGGACCATAACAGTGATGGATGGGCCGTGTGTGGAGGCCGTTATTATTTGTTATGTGAGCGGGTGTATGTGTGTGTGTGTGTGTGTGTGCGTGCGTGTCTGCGTGTTTGCGTGTGTGCGCAGGCACGTGTGTGCGTGCATGAGACGGGGGTTGGGGGGGGGGGCGAGCGGGGGCCATACACCTGCTGCGCGCCCGGAGAGCCCCGGCGAAGCCTCGGAGAACAGCTGGACGCATTGATTTAGCGGCTCGCTCCGCGGGCTGCAGGAACAAATCAAGCAACAGCTAATAAAACCGGCCTTTATGATGGCTGCTCCATTTGCCCTGCAAAACAACTGGCTACATCATGTGTTTTTCTAACACCCGCCGCCGCACAAAATTAAACCCCGGGGCTAAGGTGTCGCCTCTGGATGCCTTGGAGCTCGGGGGCTTAATGTCTGGCCTGTAATGCAGCAGGGGTAATCAATGCTGTATGGTGTGTGTGTGTGTGTGTGTGCGTGCGCGTTTTTGTGTGTGAATGTCTTTGTGTGAGCTGCTTAGTCAGTGTCTGATGTTTGCTCAAGAATGTGTGCATGCATCTGTGTCTGTGTGCGTGTGTGCTTGTGCGCGTGCGTGTGCTTGTGTGCTTGCGTGTGCGTGCGTGTCTGCGCGCACGCGTGCGTTTTTAAGCATGTTTGTCTTCACACCCAACACGTTAGCGCGATCAATGCTCCTCATGTTCGCGTCCAGGTGAAATAGGTGTTCGCTCGGCGCTAAATGCTGCAGCTGAGTGAGCGAGGTCTGCACATGCGAGCGTAAGGAAGAGAAAGTATGTGTATATGCATACGTGTGTGTGTGTGAGTGTGTGTGTGTGTGTGTGTGTTTTTGGGGGGGTGGCAGAGTGTGTTTTGTATGAGTCAGCCCCAGTTAAGGCTTTTCCATACGGGGCGGTGGGTGCAGCTGTGCTGTGTGTCTCCACGCTGGCAGACGATACAGTGGCTCTATTGTGAGTCTATTGTGAGGCTTTTATCACGCCTGCTGAGCCAGTGGATACAGGGCAACAGATTAACTGAGCCTTTGCACTTTGTTTAAGACGCATTCCCGCGAACCGGAGACATGTGTGTTATCCATCAAACAGATGCACCGGACCCGGGAAATTTCCTCGTATACGACTGGAACTGGGTTTTCTTTTTCCGAAGATACACATGAACGCGTCTCGGTCCGCGGGCCTGCAAAAGGGAATGGTGACCGCAGGCCGCGGGACAAAGGAGCCAACACAAAAACCTCCGAACTGTCAGCAACGCACTGACCTGAGCGTCAAGGCAGGTTGAAGGTTGATCCAGCTCCTGTGTGGTGCTTGGGGTTGAAATGGAAAAGAAAATAAAACGGAAATGTTATAGGAAAGTGTATCTGAATGATAGAGGTGTGTTTTCGATTCTGAGATCTACTTATTTTTTATTCCTTACTTTATTTGCCCATTTGATAAGAGCAAAAAAAAAACTGTAAATGTGCCTCATTTACAGACCAGCTGAGGTAATTTTTATTAGTATTCTCTACAGAAGGATCCATCTTAAGAAAGAATCACTAGCGTCTACAAGCTCTGACCAGCATCTTGGGACGTGATGTGCTTCAGTTTAAGTTTTACTCTGAGCTCAACTTCTGCCTCTCTGTCATTATGTGGCAGAGCAACAGTCCGATCAGACTGAATCCAGCTACTAAGACGCTACAATGGACACCGAATTTCATCGGCCACGACACACACACGTATAAACAGCCACACATATAAACACATTGCTGCAGGCAGGTGACAGCAGCTGTGGTCTGGGGGGGGCGGTCAGGGTGTGGTCACACCA
Source organism: Istiophorus platypterus (assembly GCA_016859345.1). Lineage (NCBI taxonomy): Eukaryota > Metazoa > Chordata > Actinopteri > Istiophoriformes > Istiophoridae > Istiophorus > Istiophorus platypterus. Next base: position 4,749,284 of record CM029122.1, on the reverse strand, counting down.
TGACGCCATGACGCAGAACGCACAAAGACGTGGTGACACGCTGTCACCACATCGGCCGTATTAAATAACTAGCGTGTGATGCTGTGGCCTATGTTGTGACATTGTTTAAACGGACCAGGTGCCGCTGAGACACCACTTAGCGTCGCGCCCAGAGGCCGACAGGGGAAACCGAGCGGCTTTATTGTTCAGCAGGCTGAGCCTGTCAGCTCGTTGTTGACGTTGTTGGTCTCGTGCCCCCCTCCCCGGCCGCTTTAACTATAAATACATCCCAATAACAGATTTACAGGTCAACAAGTAGCAAGTAGTCGGAGATCAGCGGAGAGATGAGGGGGGAATCACAGCCAAGCCGAACCGTGACCGCTTCCGAAAACGGCACGCCGGGTTACGAAGGACATATTTACAGCTATGTCCGGGCGTTGTGCGGCTCTGCCAACGTCCGCGCTGCCAGTAATAAAATCTGATTCAATAACTGAGGGAAAATTGGAGACGCTGAAAAAAAATTGTTTAGTCTCACCCGCTTTCGGTAGCTCTGCGATATGTATTTCAGGAATCCTGTCGGACGGGCCAAGACCGTTTAAAAAACAAAAAACCAGAGAGGGTCTGCAGATGTTAAAGCCATCAGCCACGTGCGTCTGGCGTGCGTGTGCACATACAACGGACAAGCTTGCGTGCTTTTGCGGCCCATAGCTGAGCCGCGGCGCCTCCGCCGTTCCATCATCCGCGTTCGCCCGTGTGAACCAGAAGCCCCCCGGCCGATGCCGGAGGACTCGTCGCGGGCCGTCCCTCTCCGGGACGTGACCTCGCCGGGACGTGACCTCGCCGTGAACCGCTCCTCTGGTTCTCACGGAGATGCTCGGGGGACCTGGGACCAGTGGGGGATCCGCAGGTCCTGCAGCAACATCAGGGTCGTCTTTCCCTCAATGAGCCGTCCGAGCCCTCAAAGGGCTTCATTGGAATCACAGAAACACATATTGTTTCATTCACCTCTGGCAGCATTTAGCCGTGCGGCTAGTTCACGTTTCATCATTCAGGTTTGGACCTATCTGGTACAGAGTTAAATTTTGTTTGTGGCATTAAATTAAATAAAATTAATCAAAAAATTAATTTAAAAAAAATCAAAATACAAGATAGGGAAAAGTGTCCCTGTTCTGAATAATCTGAAAAACTACAGACTTCACTGTGAATAGTTTCCATTTGGGCTTTTCTCTCATTTAAACTCTACTGATACCAAAATGAGTCACTTATTTTCAGAAAATGACTCTTTAAAGCTTAAAGAGCAATATTCTTATATAAACGCTGTATCAGATGCGTAAGTGAAAGGTGTTGAATAGTTCCGATGGACCGACGGAGAATCACCACCCGACTGCTGTGCTCAGCATCGCTCAGCTCATTGCTTTGGTTTTTCCAGCCCACGAGTGTTTTGGCCCCACAAGGCTGCGATGGACCAATCGCGTCCTCCCTGAGACATGGGACGGACACGTTTAATGACGAGCTGCTGGACACGGTAAAGCTTATAAAGCTTCTTAACGCAGTTTAAACACTAAACTACAAAATGGATTCTTTCTTATAATGCTATTAAGCTTTAAACGTAGGAAAACTTAATTTTACAGTGGTCTCATTCCTGTGTATTGATGTGAAACTCTTTAATATCAAAACACTGTATAAAATAAGGTAAGTTTAAAGGGGAACTCCAATGAATACACACTTAGGCAAATGTCGCTTTACCAGTGATGATGAGGGCTAATGAAAAACGGCTCTGAGGAAGCTTTGGCAAGTCTGGATCATGCCATTTCATCATTTCTGGGTCATTTACAAACAAAGGAAGGTCAAAATGAAAACCAGTTGCATTATGGGAGAACGTGTTCTCTAGTCTCTTTGGGAGCCTGACCCATATTAGGGAGGGACTAGGAATATCTATCCGGACCATTCTGTCTCTTTTGAGTCCCCTTAACATCATTTAAGTGCAATTATCAGTCAACCTATAGGTTGTTATGCATGTGAAACCCCCATATGCGTCTAGAATTTAAAAAAACCTAAATACAGCTTTGCATTTGTTTGTTGTTTTCTATAAAATCTCCTTGTAAATACTGTTTTTGTCCTATACACAAAAGGCCCAAAATGGCGAACCCGCCTCCTCCGGACTCTCCCCGCGTGGAGCCGGCCGGGTCAGTTTGTCCTCCAGGGTCGTCGACCCAAGGTCAAAGTCAAACACGTCCTTTTCTAATCTCCCCACTTTACGTCGTCGACCTCTGACCCCTCGGTCTCCGAGGTCGGGCGGACCACACACCTCTTGCAGCAGGTGAGCGTGAACTATGGAATCTCGTAACTTTTACAAGTCCGGAGGCGGTTGGCGCTGAAGAGGCAGCCGCCGCCCACCCCGCTGTTCTCCATCGCTACTCTCGGCACCTGTTCATCACAATATGAAATGATAATAATAAAGAAATCAAAAAGAAAGACACATAGATTTCAGAACCCGAGGAACACGTCTCCTTCGACGACCAAGCGGCCTCGTTTTCTCTGGAACTTTCCGAACATTTTGCCGCCACACGGAAACGAGCTCTGTGGAGCTGTCGAGTTAAGTGTTTCCATGAGAGCACAGTGGTTATGAAGGTGCTATTTACAGACACAGCGAGCGGTCGCTGATAGTTGGACGTTGTACGCTCTCGAGCAAAGCTTTCGGTGGACGGCGGGTGATTCATACCCGCTGCCCACCGCTCCCAGGGAGCAGGTCCTAAATTATTTGAAGAGGAAAAGGGCTGCCAGACTGAAAATTAAGGAGGAAAAAACTTTTCAACGTGAATTATTCAGTGGACATGACTCGAGGGCCCCAGACGTCCCTTTACGGCCTGGCCCCCGGCTTCAAAACGAGCCTCCCTCCCTTTTTTTTTTTTTTTTTCCGTCACAGAACGGCCTGCCTGCGCGATGGCGTTCGATCCCGTCGCCTCGTTCGTTTTATTGTCGCACCTGAGATGCTGGCACAGACCGCTCTTTGTCGCCTCGCCCAAAAGCCGCTCCGAACCCTCGCCGTTGTTTTTCCACGGAGGCGTGCACGACGGCCTGTGACGGTGGAAATGACATTTGCTCGAGGCCTGGCAGTGGTGGTGGTGGTGGTGGGGGGGGGGGGGGGGGTGATTGCCGCCATTTGGCAAAGCCATCAGGGGCGCTTTAAGCGTCTGACCTTCATGTGTCTACATGCAGTAAATATAACCCCCAGGCTTTCGTGGATGAGCCCCGAGCGCTCCGACCTCCGGAGGGAGGAGCAGGGAGGGGAGAGCGTGAGAGAGACTGAGGTGGAAGGAGAGGAGTTTTAGCTGGGAAGCAAAAAAAAGAAACAAAAAAACACAGTCATCTTAGCATGAATCACACAGTGGGGCTGCAGCTTCCCGATCCCCGTCAAGTGCATTCGCCATATTTTCCAAAATTAAAGTATGGCAATGGCTATCGTCGCCTCCAAGTTTTACAGAGGATTTATGGCTTCCAGCTGACAGCTTGTTGCACTTCTCTTCGGCCGGTGTCGCCGACGAAATGTTGTCATGAAACTTGTTTGTAGGTTCACATATATAAATCCACAGTGTTCCAGGGGAATATTGAGGATTTATGCTCAAGCTAACGCTAGATATAAATGTCAAATTAAGTAGCAAATCAAAGTAGATAGCTCTCCCAAAAAACAAAAAACACATTTTCTCACTTACCTTCAGTGCTGTCCATAGTTTTTATAGTTCATTTTCCCATATTTTGAAACACTCGTGTCCAAGACTTTTGTCTCCAGTCAACTGCAGAGACGCAGAAATGAATGGAATTTGGTTTGTGTTCACAGAAAATCACATTTGAAAAAATTCAACATCAACATTTCTCTCCAGAAACCGTTTCCTGTTTATGCTGGAGAATCTGCCTGAAACTTCTCTACACCGAAGATGTGGTCTGTAAAGAAACTGTAGATAGAGCTTCTGAACAGCGGGTTCCCCTCACATCAAAACAAAGAGCGGAATGTTTTTCCATCACTTGGAATGATTAGGAATACTTTTGTAAAATAGCAAAGGTTAAATTCTCGACCTGGAAAATTCTCTGGCATCAAAAAGTCACATTCTGAATCAGTCATATTCCAGTGTTACTCGTTTGGCATTTCAATTGCTGTCTTTTACATGCGCACACACACACACACACTCACACACACACTTACACTCACACACACACTTACACACACACAAGCACACACACACACACACACACCCTTCCTCCAACTGCTCTTGCTGCATCCCGTCTAGTTATTTTTATTGTAATTTAATGAGTTAATTCAACAAACTTCTCTCTCATGCTGCGTGATTGTTGCTCTGAAAACCCACAGTTGAAATCCTCAATGTGAAAACTGGCATTTTGCTTGATGCAAGTAATGCAATAAGATAAAGGTAATGCTGCAAATAAATGAAGCTACACGCATAATCACTGGCGTCAGTGATGAAGTACGTTACATAAAATACAACAATCTGCATTTGTAGGATGCGTGAAAGTATGAACAAGCGTTGCTTTTTCAACACGCGTGTGCATGCGTGTTTCTGTGAGTGCGTGTCCAGGTCGAGCCAAGTTCCCGTCAGGGGTCTGTGTCAGTCCTCGGATGGGAATCTCCAGAGATGAGTCCCCCGCCGAGCGGCACATCTGGAGGCCAGCGGTGGCGCTCCGTCGGCGTCCAGCGGACCTTCCCTACTCCACAGCTCACGCCTGGCTGCTCCTCGGCTCTCATCAACTGGCTCGGCTTGGCTCGGCCCGGCTCGGCTCGGCTCGGCTCGGTCCGGCTCAGCTCGGCCCGGCTCGGCTCGGCCCAGCTCGGCTCGGCCCCAGCTCAGCCGCAGTGTCGTCCAGAGGTGGATGTTTAAAGCCTTTTTAGGTGCTTCTAGATGACAGAATTATAAACTCCCACCGACACCATTTAAAGTATTTGCTGTTTTAAAGTACTTAAAGTTGTGAAATGTAAATATACTTATGCGTTAATTAATGGATTTACAAAGATATCTGCCCTTAGAGGCCCCTTTTCCTGCACTACAATTTTACACAGTTCCTCCTTCGGCGTGTCAGAGCAGCAAATTTAGAAGTTTTCAGGAGAGAAAGACAACGAAAGCCGATAACGTGATGGGGTCGTCAGGAGCTATGAAGGGGTCGAGGTGTTTCCACACCGACATGTTCTTTCTCCCGCCTACCGAGACCCAGGGCTCCAGCTCGTAATGGGCTTCAAACTCTTTGACCTTTGCCCCAGGAAGCGTGTCTCCGTGTTTGCCTTTGCTTTCGAAAGGCACGGATTGACAGAAAACTAACGCGGGTGTCGATGAAAATGTAAATCATTTAGATGTGGTGAAAGGTCCGCCCCCCCCCCCAGGGATGGGAGTGGGACGTGCTGCAATAACAACAGCGGAGAGAAAAAGCTGCCATTCATGAGGATTTCTCAGCACAACCCCCATAAAAACGCTGACGACTAATCACTGACTCTTAATGATCAGTTTTAAATTGTGACTTAACTTCTCTTTAATATTGACCCTATGCTGCACTTGTGTTATTACACTGATACTGAGTCAATATTTTAAAATAGAATAAATAACAATTGTATCCTACATTTTTTTGTCTTGTGTAATTTATCAGCTGCAATCTAACGTACTTCCAATAAAAAAAAAAAATAAACAAAAAATGGATTTCGCCTTAATAAATTGCTATTTTTTCCTAAAATTGAGGGGGGCTTTTTTTGCATTTTCTGGCATCTGTCGTAAAGATATTGGAAGCCATCAGAGTTCGACAGTCCATTCTTGGACCCTGGAAACGGCAGCTGACAAAACAAGCTTCACTTTAGCTTCGCTTACTCATCTGTTCTGGAGCTTTTGACCGCATCGCGCTGTCTGCACGGAGGCAAAGCCCTAATAATTACCGTAATAATATTTCTGTCATCGGTGTACTGTAATTACCATAAAAACAAATATTACCATCAGTCAGCGTCCCAGCTCCTGCCGCCCCGTGTTCTTCTCCCGACGTTATGAGCTGCCGTGGTTTGATTTAGGAGGAGGCCGGCTGGATTATGTGTTTACGGGGCTTTAATAATCTTCGGGACGCGAAATGAGCCAAGGATATTGCTGTTTAAAATGTAACCTGATTTATGTTTGCGGAGCCGTTATTTGAGAGACACTTTCAGCGTTTGCGGATCATATGATTTTCTATTTATTTATTGCAAACCATATAAGATCTGGGTTTCAGTTACTTCAAATGTGTCCTCTGTGTCAAATACAGTCCAGTGCCCATTAAATCCTCCATAGAGAGGAAAGAGTGTATTTTTGAATTGTGTGTGTGTGTTTGTGTGTGGGTGTGTGTTGGGGGGGGGGGGGGGGGTCCAGACCAAACAGATAGGGTTACTCGGTGAATCTGTGGCTGAAGAGCTGGTGGAGGAGTTGCTATAAATTGACCTGCCATGCTGACAAGCTGCTCTTTGAGGTCTCCCGTTTTTTTCCAGCGTAAACGCTCCATCAGTCAGCACAGACCAGAGATCGCCGCTGGTGATGGAGCGGTTCCCGTTTTTAATCTGTCCCCGGGCTCCACCGGCAGCTCCGTCAGACCCTGGCGGGACGCTGGGTGGGGGGTTGCCACTGGAACCTTTTGGTGCAGGTTGAAAAAGTCGCACATTGTTTACCCAGCAGCGCTTAAATACCTTGCTATTGATTTTCTCAGATGCAGGTGGTTAAGTTCCTCTATTATCTAACTAGTCAAGATTGACCATTGTGGGAAGAGCCAAGGAAGTTTTACACGGTTTTATAGACTTTGTGAATCTGGGCAATTGTCTTCCTGGTAAGCCCCTGTACCCCCTTGTTTTCGTACAAAAAAATGAACAAATCAGAATAATATGGTAATTCTAAATTCTATACAAAGGGGATTTAAAGGTTCAGATAGATTGTTTTTGCTTTTTTTGTTTGGTGATGTTTTTCGGCGGGTGCAGGGTTTCTCCTGAATACCTGTGGCCAACGTCTGCCACATCAACCAGCCAAGAACGCACAAAATTTAAAGATGACAACTTCGGAATGACCTGGAGCTGCATTTTCCTCCCTCTTTGGTGGAGGCTACCAACTTCCCCGACACCTCGACCATGTCCTGGGCCTGTGGCCCCACTGAACACGGACACCGAGCTGATGCCAGTCCCCCGTCACAAGACAAGTAAGACAGAACACACAGGTCTACAGTCGGAGGTCTATCAGTCAGAGTTCTATCAGTCGGAGGTTTATCAGCGGGAGTGTTTAGCCTGCCTCTGGGAGAGATTTGTATAACTCAAACACAAGTTTATCTCCTGTAATCTGCAAACGGAGACATGTTTCACATTGCACTTAGGCAGCATCCATCTACTAATGCTTGTCTCTTTGTTGTTGCAGCCAGTGCCAGATCATGGGGACACAAAAGGTCCAGAGGAATAAAGCCCAGGGCTCTAGGAGCTTACGTCCCATGACCCACTCACCCCCATCCTTTGCCCCCCCCCCCCCCCCCAACTCATCTCCACTTCACCCTGTGTTGCGTTGCCCCCTAAATTTAGTCTGGGTATTTGGGGCAACCACACATTCCTTGACCCCCCCCCCCCCCCCCACACCCCGCACCCCTGCAGCACATCCCTCTCTACTGGCATTTCAGTTCAATTCGTCTTTGTCAGGGGACGGTGGGGTGATCCGCCCCGGGCGCGGACATCTCACAGTGAGACGTAAATGTTCTGATAAGCTGCGAACAATGTCGTTACGCTTAAATGATCCCGGCTGGAAAACACGTCGTTTAAAACCCAGCAAACACACCCACCTGTACACATATCACACTCAAATATGCCCCTGAACAAATGCCCCCCCCCCACACACACACACACACACACACACAGACCCACACACACACACTTCAGCCCTGACTGGTAAACTATTGAAGATATTCTGATGACATGCTTTTATTTTGAAACTCCACTTAGCAGATATACTACAGGTATTCAACATGGGATCGGCCTCAGTCTATAACGAGTGTTTCCATAATGTATAATGGTTTTGATGCTCACTGCTTTCACTTCAGCTACACCAGTAATAAGAAGTGATGGTGGAATCCGTGCTAAAGTGTTAGCACGCACATGTTGAGAACAACTTTTAATCAGTTATTTCATGTTCATCAGTAAGTCGTCATTAATTACTTGCATTTTGGAGCAGGTCTGTATCGAAGACTGGTTTAAAGAGCTCTTCAGTGATCAATTCTACAGTTTCAACCATCCGTTTGGGAAATTTACAGTTTCCATTGGGAAGTGCCATGGACACCTAACGCCGCAGAGCCCATGGGCGTCGTTATTTCTCTGTTTCTGTTGAGATCGTGAAAGAATTATTTCAAACAAGCTGTCTCCTAACGATCATTTGGTAGAACTATCAACATTCTTTTTCTGGTAATTGCTGTAAACAGCGGTCGTAAAACAAGCCTTGATGTGAGGTCATTATATTGTAGTGACAGGTCCTCGCTTTTCCGCCTAATTTGCGTCCGTATTTATTGACAAAAAAAAAAAAGACAAAAACCGCTTCTGAGAAATTGAAGTTTTGGGAACTGATGCAACTGATGTGAATCAGAGTTGTCATCGTTAATTAATCTTATTCTCACACACGTTTTCTTCTTTTTCTGGGCCCGGGGGGTCGTTGGCTTGGGTAGGACTTCAGACTAGTCAGGCTGCAGTTGTCAAAACAAAAAAAAAAAAAAGAGGCCAGTATCCGTGTGATTGTGTTTGTGTCTCCACAGAGACTGATGGTGATGGAGCCGGATGAGCAGATCAAGAACAACACAGAGAGAACGTCAGGTAAAGTCAAATGTTGGCGGGAGCGAAGTTCAGCTTAGTCTGCAGACATCTTTAAAAAAAAAAAACAAAACTCAAAAATGGGTCCAAAATTTTTGCAAAAACGCTGTTGTCACGTATAAAAAATAAAAGATAAAAAAATAATCCCGTAGAAAAGACTGTCTGGCTTTAATTCTCTTGATTCCATGTTTTCATATGGAATACTTAATGCCGCGTGATGGCTGTTTTCCCTTTCTGCACCTGAAAATTCGACATTTGGAAGATGCGAGGGCGATGAGTGGCCATTTATCATTGTCTGCCCTTCTGGAAAACTTTCTCTTCTTTTTTCTTTTTTTCACACAGTGACGTTGGGTTGTTTCTCGCTCCGACTGGCATGTGTGGGCCTTTTTTTTTTTTTTTGTCGGAGCACATGCGTGTACAGTACGTCCACACCGCTTTCGAGAGGGCACAACATGTGTGTTTATGTGTGCAGTGTATGTTCGAGTCTTTGTGTGTGTGTCTGAGTCTGTATGCGTATGTGTGTGTGTGTGTGTGTGTGTGTCCGACCGAGCCGGGTCTGTTTGGCCAGCTGTTTGGAGGGAAAGCCTGATCCCATGTGACCCCGTGTTTCTACAGCTGCTCTCGGATCAGAACAACCGGCCCTCTCTGCCAGGAGACCCGCAGGATGGGCCCAAACCCTGTTTACCCTACTTTTTCTGGGGTTTTTTCTTTTCTTTTTTTAGGATTATTATTGTTGGTAACAGTAGTCACAGGACTGGTACAAAGAGTTAACCCTTTTGGAGAAGAATCTGGGAAGAAGTTTGTCTCGATGGAGGTAAAAACCCTCCGCGAAGGGAGTAAAAGCTGCCCCACGGAGACAAAACAGTCAAACACTGATAGAGTCCTGCTTTAGCTCCTATCTCATCCATTGCATTTCCTGACGGTCTGTTTCTGATTTATCCGGCCGAGGAGAGCGACCAGCCAGCTAAACTCTGGCAGAGGCGACAAGAGTTGATTCAATGGGCGAGCGAGTCAGCAGCGGGGATCAAAAGCAAAATATGAATATATGAGCCATCTCCCACAGACTCTGGCGGGGAGCTGGCTCGGTATTTTCTGCGCAGCCTTGAAAAAGCATAAAGTGTGGCTTTCGGTTCATCAATCACAAACACGCTGGAGAGGCAGACAATGCTCGGAGCTCAGGACAAAAGGTAAAGGTGAATTACTGGGAGTGTTTGAGTACAAATGGAAATACTGCTGACATTAATCTTTTGCTTTATTGCACATAGCCGGGCCTAATAACCATCATTATAGCAATGGTGCACGTGGAGATGCCTACAAAACTACAGCAGTGCTCGTCCTGATTTATTACCGCCAGCTTTTTCCCGTTGTTTTCCAAGTGTCTGCAATGAGCAGGAGCACACGAGCACAAATTACTTTGCCGTAAATGTATAAAACATTTGCTTTGGCTCAGAGTCTCTCTGTATCTGCTAATGACACACTTCTCATCATTTTCAGAAATATGGAAAAAAAAAACAAAACCCACCCAGACGTCGTAGAACGGTCACCGTTAAAAGTCTTTCCGTCCATTTCTGTCATCGGGGCTCGTAATGAGCTCGAATGTGACTGAAAATGCAGCTGCAGTCAGCGCGTGCGGCATTACATGCTGGTTCTCCGCTAAAATTAGACTAAATTGAATTAAAGTATCTCAAGCAGCGCTCGCGTCAAAAAAGGGCTGTTGTCTAGAGAAGGTCACCGGCGGTCGAGGGAAGTGAGGAAGACGTTAAGATCCTAACAGGAGCATAACGCCATCAAAGATTACACAAACTTTATCAAACTTGCACATTAGCTTCTATTATTTATGAAATGAAAATATTGCGTGCCAGCAAGGATTCTTGTTTTTTTGAACTGGTGGATAGACTAAATAATAGAGGTCACTCCAAGACGTGTTTTTTTTGTCCGAGATGCCCTTTCTGAAGAGCGAGTCAAAACCCTCTTGTGTGACAAACACCCTAAACGTTGTTTACCATCGTTCTCAAGGCGACACGGTTACAGGAACTGAGGACCAGGAGCTGGGATCTCCAGTTCTGGAATATCAAGCACAGGCCGTGGATCAGCGAGGTGGTGAAACCTGTCGGCTTCACGCTCACACTGCCGCACGCGCACACTGACACACATACGCACACACACACACACACACACACACACACTCCCACAAACTCACAGACATGCACACACACCGATACACACAAAACTAAACACAGCTCCACATGCTGATACACTCAAAAAAAATTATGCGGAACAAAAATTATATATATATATATAGATATATAGATATATAGGCCCATATATAGATATATAGGCACATATATAGATCCTATTCTCTGTGTGTGTGTGTGTGTGTGTGTGTGTGTGTGCACACACACACACACACACACACAGAACTAGATCTATTCATGCCCACACAAAACAACACCAGCAGGTTGTACACACATTCCTGCACTGCATACAAACACACACATTCCTGTACACACATGCACACACAAAGCCTGTTGTAATGAGAACATTATCATGATTCAGCCATGTGTCATGCCATTCACACCAGGTATTTATAGTGTTGTCCACCAACAGTAAAGACTTTGATCTGTGTGTGTGTGTGTGTGTGTGTGTGTGTGTGTGTGTGTGTGCAGTGCGTGCGCGCATGAATTCACCAATTGAAATGGCAGGAGAGCGATGACTGTCAACAGCCAGGTGTTGGACGTTAGGCGGAATTTGGCGCATGACCGTGACAACCCAGGCGCTCGTCTTACAAGGTACAGGACAGCGAGCCAGCAGATTCTCCAAACACACCAGGTTGTCCTGTGGCCTGAGTGTCACATAGACTGATAGATAAAAATCTATTTATATACCTATCTGATAAATATAAGTATTCAAACAAAACCTGTCAATCTCATGTCTTTATATATCTATATATATATATATATATATAT